>BMAU01015912.1:0-149247 GCA_019973935.1 Trichonephila clavipes
TAAAAATATAAAACCTGAACATGAAGAACAAAATTATAGAGAAATAAAAAAAAGAAACTACAAAAAAAGAAGAGACCTAGCAAGTCAGAAAGCAATTTCGGACTTAGGACCGAATAAGTGGGGTTAAACTAGTTTGAAGCGCGCCAACCTTCCCCTTTGCAACTCGGTAGGAAAACCAAATAAAATAAAATAAACAAAACTTCAGAGTTTGGATAACTCAGAGAGTATGAAAAAACCACTCATTACTATTATGTAACAAACTCTCCCAAACTCTTAATGCAGAAAAATCACAAGAATAATTACGTAAGAAAAGTAGAAAAATGCTAAAACAATTACATAAGAAAAGTATCTTTCAAGAAATAATTTAACAAAATTTCTTTACTCACAGAGCTTTTACGAGGAGAATCAAGCGTCTTGACATTAATGAAAATCGATTATTCACCAAGTTAAAAAATTCGAAAATGCATAAACACATCTTTTGAGCTGACTTTTAAACCAGCCAGCAAAGACAGGTATAAAAAGACGACAATCAAATACGGTAGAATTTGAATTAGTTGATTGTCAAAATGTAAATTTGCTAGGCTCTAATTTGGTTGGTTGTCAACAATGTGTAAGATGTTCAAGATGTGTGTGGAAAAAATGTAAACTGTGATATGAGTGTTATGATATAATCTTCACAGCAAGACCACTAACATGCTGATTTTGAAATCGTATTATTGTGGTGGTTTTGGAATTGGAAGTAGCAAGACGGTTAATGTATTTGTGATGAATATAAGTTCTTAAGAAATTAAAAAGGGTATTCATGATCTAAACAACATTGAAAAAATTGTTTATATTATTGTATTTATCTATTTTTTGGGTGTAGTTAAGTTATCATTTCTAAATAAATTTTCAAAATGATATTTCTGTAAATTGATATATGTAAATTACTATTCCATACAGGAATTTTAATTATATGGAACTCAAACGAATCTCTTTTGTCAAAAATGTTACTGACTACATTATTGTTAATAAGATGCAAGTCTAAATCCAAAATTCCACCATATTAGAGTTGAAGTTAGTTTTAAGGAGCTTGAGATAATCAGGGTAGAACGCAATATTTGGTTTGTATTCACTATTTTTACCAAAAAAATATTATATCATCTATATAACGATAAATTAAGTAAGAATCATTTACAACATGATCTATTTCAAAAAATGTAAATATAGGTTCGCTAAACAATTACTAACTGGACCACCCTGAGGTAATCCCTTTGGTCTGTTTATAAAGATTCTGATCAAAATGCAATGAAATTTTCTTTTAATACGAGGTTAACAAGAATATCAAATTTATCTTTTTCATTGAAGTATATAATTCATATTTATCATAAATTAACTGTAGAACCTTAATCATATCGTCAATATCTATAGAATTAAAAAGGTCCTCGAAATCAAAAAAGCCATGCATGGAAAAAATTAACATATCCTTAGTAACTCTAGCAATCTCTAAGCTATTTTTAATTATTGCCGTGTTTTGTAAAATTATCAATTAGATTTTGAAGAAGAGATTGTAAGATCTTCCCAGACCTCGTGATATATGTAGTATCCATTAGTGATACTACGGAATTTTATAGGGCTTTTATGAAATTTTGGTGTTAAAAAAATACTTGGATATTTAATATTATTTAGATGAATATTCAGTCTTTTGTTCAAGCTAAAAGACGATTATCATCTTCTCTATTAATGTGAATTGATTTTCCCAAAGGAATTATTATTTAAATGTGGTTACATAATAATTTACTGTAAAAGTATTTACAAATTTGGCATAATTAGCAGAGACCTTATCAACATATGTAATCACGAAGTCATTTGGATATTTTCTATTGATGATTTTAAGATCTTTATACATAATTTCATTTCCAACAGTGAAATCTAATTCCCGAATTTCTGTTGCTACATAAGATCTAAATTGATTGAATGCTTCAATCGGCATTCCCGTCCCAATTGCAATTTTAAGGTAGAATTTATCTAAATCTTTTTATGATTTGTTTCATAACGTTAGATTTATTTTTTGTGATCATCAGTCTAAAACCGGTACCTTTTTCCATAAAATTTCTTAACAAATCATCTTTCACGATGCTAAGGTCTCCTGTGACAACGTGCTGATGATAATCATCAATATAGTCTCGATATAGATTGCATTTGCATGATTCTGAACTTAGGAGCTCCGAGATTGATTATAATTAAATATATATCTACCAAGTTTCTTGTTGTATTTGAAAGCCTTTTTAATAATAATATTTATAATAATATCTTTTTGAATGCATATATATATATATATATATATGCATTCAAAAAGATGTCATTTTGTTTCAGGAGGTAAAGTTCCCTTCTGGAATAGTAATATGTACACTTCAACCTACAGAAATATTACCATGTGCGAGGAAGAAGCTAACTTAGGACTAATTTTTGCACAGACTTTTTAATCAAGAATTTCGAAGATAAATCTTCAATAATAGCCATTTTAACATACTAATTTCTTTTAAAATTTCCTCTTCACAAACTTACGATAATAGTAATGCTTCTTCAATTTTTCAAGGGTTATTATTCAATGTTGTAAAAGTAAATGCATTATTCTCATTGTCAGAACCTTAATTTTAATAAAAAGAGATGCTAATAAAAATATATGACAAGGATCCTCCATTTTATGAATTAACTAGAAGAATTCTTATTATACTATCTAATAGTAGAAACTAAATATAAAAATATAGCATAATTATTGAAGGGATTCTTTTCAATAAATTATTATGAACTATTTTTTTAACAAAAAAAGTTTTTTACTTGTGGTCAACTTAATAAATTAAAAAAATTCTGATATTTATAGAAGTACCTTTCATTATAAAAAAGCGTTATATGTTAATTTAACTTTTTGTTCTCAAAACGAAAATAAGTAATAAACACAAAGAGAGAGAGAAAAAGAATGTATTTTTTAATCTTCCTTTTTTAATCTCTTATTTCTGTTGTTTTGAGGTTGAACGTTTTATCGAACAACTGAAGTCTTATTTAACGAAATAATTCATATTTATTTGGCATGACCATTTTCAGGGAAACAAAGATACAATGTTGAAACACAATAATAATAAAAATATCTTTAATAAAAGATAGATAATTTTTGAAATTCTTACAATGCCTGCTCAATGTATCATATTGTGTAGGCTTCAAAAAGAACTATACATACTTTCTCTTTCAGTTGAAAAAATAATTAAAATCAGAAATATTAATCAGGAACTATATATATATAAAGTGTTTCCTATGAATTTTTTACCAGAAATTAAATAAATACTTACTAATAGCAACGTAATTAACCAGTCCAACCATAACAGCCAAAGTAACTTCTTTTGATTCTTCGGGACATTCCTTTGTCTGATTTTTATAGCATGTAGATCTGCATTTCCTAAAAGTGATGAGCCATTTGTGAAAATATTTACTGTGCTCACAATAAGTTTGACTTCGTTAAAATTTTTAATAAAACAGTTTAAAACTGAGAACAAGATAAATCTAAAATATTGAACTAATAAATGGAAACATTTGAAAAAAAACTCTTATATCTTCCTTAAAATATAGAAGTAAATGTAATTTGTTACTCTATTGATTTTGGAAGAAATAATTTTCAGATACCCATCAATCATCTTTAAAAATTTGGAAAATGTTATAGTGACAACAGAAATGAAATATTTTAAGCAATTGAGTATGATAAATCATTTATATATTTCCTTGAACAATAATTGGTCATCAAACTAAATAATATTTTCGTTGACTAAACCTTAGTAATCAGTTTAATTTTGTTGAAATTCCTGCAGAAACGTACTATAAGCCCCACACATTCTGAACAAATAAATTAATAATTTATTCGTGATTGGATTTGAATTAATTTTTCTCTCGTAGAAATTTAAATCAGTAATAAGCCAATTTTAATATTCATTATTCATAACTAACTTAAATCAAAAGTGAAAATTAATCATAAAGCTAAATTTATCTAAAAAAGTTATATTACTCTAAATTTTAAAATTTATATCTCCGAATCACTGGCATAGCTAGTTCTGTGTTGTCATTAAGAATTCAGAAATTAAACATTTAATAATTTTATTACTCTTTCTGAAAGCAGAATTTGTACGTACGTACACAATTTTTAAGAATAGGACACATAACACAAGCTTACTTCAAATTAAATTTCATCGGAATCCATGGTTTACCTTCCAGTAACATTTCTAAAGCCTTCGGAAAGGCCGCGCAGCAGTCTTGAAGGTTCGCTACCATATTCAAGCATAATTCAAGACCAGATAAAACGTCTCCTGTAACATATGCATATTTTTTTTAATTCATCTTTCTAACAAATACGTGTAAGTTATAGAACTTGTGTAAAATGTAATTTTTACAAGCTAAGGCAAAATACATTTCCTCTTACAATAATATTAAATATAATATAGACTGAATATATTCCGACGAATAACGTGCACCGATACATTCCAATTTTTAATTTTTAGGAATATTCTCCGTATATAACACGTGTCTTTTTTTTCTATACGAAGAAACCTAAAATATAGAACAGCAATTCACTTTTGAAATCTAGATATGGTTTGTGAGGGGATAACAAAGGCATAAAATAAAATTAAACCCGACATAATTAAAAAGGCATTTAAAAAAATTTGCATATCTAACAATCTAGACGGAATGGAACATGATTATTTATTTTTGGATCAGAATAACAGTGATGGTAAAAAGATGAAACAGAATTATTTAGTTATGTGCCTGAATATATAAAGGAAAATATGTATGGCGATTTTTTATGATATCCAATAATGAAAGTTAACAAGGAATTTATGTTATCACTTTTACATAAACAGTATTTTAATATATATAGTAATCTACTTTTTCAATTCCTACTATATATATATATATATATATATATATATATATATATATTAGCTCACTCTCTCTATATATATTATATACATATACATTTATTTACATGTATTTATCTTGTTCAAACTTTCAATCGTTAATAAAATACTTTCTATTCATCTAATCAAGCTTAAATAAATTTTTTTAAACTTGTTCTGGATGACAGTTGATGTTTAATACAGTTTTTTTCAAATATTAATTCATTAATTTAATTTAATTTAATTAATTACCGGTTTTCGACGCCAACTTAGATTCGTCTCCACTTTTGTAATATTGTAACTGTTAAAACAATGACAAAAGTTGGCGTTGAAAACCGATTTTTCAGCCAAACCGGATGTGCATTGTTACAACAATGCAGATAAATCATGCTCTTTCTTTCAATTCCTACTATTAGTTCACATTCTGTCCCTATATATATCGTTCAAATTTTCAATCGTTAATAAAATACCTTCTAAAATACTTTCTTTCTATTCATTCAAAGTAGGAATATACATGAAAAAAAAATTTATATTATTTGTTTATATTCATCTTTTCTTCTTTTTTTTCACATACGATCTTTAACACGTGCTCGTAAATTTCTACTTTATTCAATTCCTACAATTAGCTCACAATATATCTCTATATATATTTATTTATTTGTTTATTTGTTTGTTTGTTTGTTTGTTTGTCTTGGTGGAATTTTCAATCGCTAATAAAATACATTTTAAAGCGCTCAATTGAGCTGAAATTTTATATGCAAGATTATTTTGGTTGACAATACAATAATTTAATTATAATTAATAAAAATTAATTAATTAAAACTAATTTTTTAAATAATTACATACGCAGCCACGTTGGTGACTTAGCGACCATTTTGGTGTCTTGAGTCAAAACTTGAAAGGTTTTTCTCAGGTTTTAAGGCATTCAGTTGAACTGAAATTTTATAGACACGATTGTTATGGATCACAATACGATACTTTAATGATAATTAATAAAAATTAATTGCCACCTTATATTGTGATTATGTCATATGTATACACACATTTATATTAATTGCAACTATTTAATAAAAAGTAGCTAAAATAAAGTTTTTCTTTGTTGATCTCAGTAGGAATTTTAAAAAAAAATTATATTACTTGTTTTTTGAGTTAAAAATGAGCATTATACGCCTGAATATACTATAAATAAAGATATACTCAATCAAATGATTACAAAAATTTCCTTCTTAGAAATTAATACGCTTGAGTAGTTCTTATCGATCATATATTTATTATATATTCCTCTAAGCAATCAATTTTAAAAACATAACATGTTATTTTAATACAGCACATTTAAAAGTTGGTGAAATATCTTTCAAAATTGCAGTTTTTATTAGCTTGTCCTCAGGAATAGTTTTATTTTTATAAAACTAAAGTAATATGAAATAAATAAAATTAAAATATTTTTTTCGTTGAAAGCTTCATTAATGTAAAATATTTTATCAAAAAAACAGAGTTAGCAGTTTCTTTAATTTTCTTTAAGATCTTATTTTTGTATTCAAGCTATCACTCACAAAGCTGAAAGCTTATATTTTACTTTTATATCATTCTGAATTTTAAGATAAAAAAAAGTAGAATGATTAAGTTTTTTTAAATTTCAGAATTCTAATACAAATGCAATTTTAGAATACATTTTTAGCAATGGGATTTTAGTTTTATCACTCCTCAGCTTTAAAATATTTTAAAACATTTCTGAACATTTAACATAACGTTATACTAACGAAAGGAATCAAAAACAGTATTATATGAAATGTAATTCAAATTTAGACCACCAAGAGCAATCAACAAATCAAAATGCAGATGAATAAAAAGGTTCAAAAAGTGGTAATAAAGGACTCTAAACCACTTTCTGTAACTGTAAATAACTTGTGTGTGAAATCAAATCACTTCGAATTTATATCATTGACCTTTTTAAAACCAAAAACTATAATGAAAATAATTATGATTTCTACGTTGTTTAGAGCTTAAAATAAAGATTCCTCAGTGAATATATTATAAATATATTTAACAGCAGTACTTCAAACTGACTTTTTGTACTCTGAATTTAATAAATTTACCCTTTTCTTACTGGCACAATAATTTTCCCTCAAAACTATTCTATTTTTCTTAATTGCCTTACATTTATCTTGGCATTTAAAAGTTCAGTTGGCTCATACATATTTAAACTAATCACAGAAGCATCTTCAGTCAAAATGTAACAGTTATAAACCGTTAAACCTTTTTCTTCACATAGTTTTAAAATTCCCTGACCGTAAAAGCACACCTATACTTTCGAGCTGCATTTTTTTAATTTTTAGGTATATTCGCCGTATAACGCGCACCACTTTTTTACGATCAAACCTGAACCATGCGTGTGCAATGCTTTTATGTTTTGTTCATTTATTCAAGATATTATACAATACTTTAAAAAAATATTATACTTACAGAAATATAACCCTTTAAGATCATAAGGAATGTCATTTCTTTTAAATAAATAATATTTCGATATGTAGAAGCCTTAATTTTTTATGCCCTCTCTTTTTCATTTTTAAATCTATCATTTTTTTAGCCGGCGTAAAACGTACAACCGTAAATTTTTATCTTATTTTGGGTGTTAAAAGCACGCGTACACACCGGATTTTTTTCCTTAATTCAAGGCAGTCTTTAATTAAATAAAATTATGAGATGCAGCAACTTTGGAATCCTAAGTTTACAATTTTCTGGATGATGCGAAAAACTCAAATTTGATTTCGAAATCATTTTTTTCTTTCATATTTTTGAATCCTAAACTAAAAAGTAATGATGTCACTAGTTACGCCACGTTTCTCATGTAAAATGTTAGGTAGAATGAAATTGTATTACTAAATATGATGCTGCAATTTGTATTTCTATTCAGATCACAAAAAAAGAAAAACTTCGAAAAGGAAATTGAGAGAAAAAATATACTTATAACATTCCAATCGATTTCCTGTATCCTTTTTAGTGTTGTATTCTCTTCATATGTTATAAACAACACCCAAATCACATATAATTTTATTATTTGTAACTAAAATGAATGCGAATATTTGATTAATACTTTTACTTAGTTAACATTGCTAAATAAGCTGTGAAGAAACCAAAGATATCATTCAGAAGCCTCAGGGATATATTAAATCATTCTGTCAACAATATGAACTAAAATACACGGTTGAAATTTTTCCTGTCATTTTTATCCTTCTTTATCAACATAGCATTTTCTTTGATCACATTTATTGCATTAAAAAGTTCAGATGGTTCAGATCTATTATTATTTGACCACTGAAATGTTAAAATGTATATTCATAAGGATTAAAGAACATCCAAGTTACGTGAATTTCCAATAAAAGCATTCGTTTATATCTAGATTTCGACAGTTTAAAGAAAACACTATTCCTATACACATCTAGATACATATTATAAATGCGAAAGCTTGTGAGGATGTTTGGGCGTCTTTCACGCAAAAACAGCTGAATGGATTTTAAGGAAACTTTACAGTAATATAGCTTATACATCAGAATAACACATAGGCTATAATTTATAGCATAGGCTATAATTTATAAAGATATTGTGTGAAGTGTCCAAAGTATAACGATATTTGTCAAGTAAGTAGGAAAAAATTCTGCCATCTGCAAGCAATTCTGGCGTGCGCTGCAAAAAAAGCCCACCACAGCATATATCTGTCTTTTGTTTGTGAAGAAACCCTTTTTGTTTTGGCTATGCAAGGCGCTCGCTTTTAACTAATTCCTGTGATCAGCATAATCCCTAATTTTTTTTTATTTCAGAATGAAACTAAGTTTTGAAGGGAAAGGATGTTATAAATCTCTCTTTATTTGAATGTTTTTTAATGATTTTATTATGCACATTTGGTAGTAAGAAATTGATCTTTTTTCAAAATAAATACTTTTATTCCTTCTTTTACTTACAGTAGATAAACTTTGTCTTTCACACTACATCATTTGGACATATTTGCATAGTTTGTTTGTGGTTAGTAGTTAACTATAACGTTATAATTTTAATTGTATAGGTAGATATTGCATTTTTAAGTATAAAAATAATTATAACTACTGTACTGTATTTTTTGGAGTGAGTGAGTGAGTGAATATTAACGTCACACTGTTCAGCTACACGAGGGCTTTTCGCAACAGACCACGTAATTTTGAACCATGGTCAAGTGACGTGGACGACACCTGAGCTGGCACCCCCTTCTCCTAACTACCACACCACACCAACTTAGAAGGAATATTCTTTTAAATCCACTCTTTCAAGACATATAGCAGCACGAGTTCTATGATGAGTATTTTAGCGGGGAAGGCGAATAGTTTTGTAGCAGATATTACGTTTTCAGCGGATTGCAGAGATTATTATTTTTGTCCCGAAAAAATAGTTTGTCAAAATTTAAGTGTCTTGTGTTTTTGTATGTTAATGAAGACCTTAGAAAACGATTTGACTATTTATTTTAAGTGAACGGTGTATATAATTAATTTTACAGTCGAATATCTTATATTAATTATTAGCTCTAACGGATTAAATTTCCCAAAGTGGAGTATTTTGTGTATGTATATCCCTTAATTTTCAATGTAGCGATCCAAAAAAAAATATTGTATGAAAAAAACTGCAGTAAATCATAATGCGGTTGGATAAAGTACAAACGTGCATCGCTCCCCTACACTGCGGGTCTTACAAAGCTCTAATAAAGCTCGAGCTATGAAAGTAGCTAGACATTTGCCAACTTGACTCTATCGTTAACATTTCGCTATGTTTTTCATTGAATCGGCATTATAATTTAAGAAACGGCGTTGCTTGAGAATATTACACAATTTTAACATAAAATAAATACAACAGAAAGAAATATTATTATATTACACTTTCAGATATAAATTATTTACACTATTTTGAGCGTTCATTGCGCAAAACTTTTAACAATGTGTTACTTTTGCTGAGCATAGATCAGCTTAGGGAGGTATTTTCAAAAATCGACCCTCAAGAGTGTTAGGGGGGTTATAAATAAAAAAAATCCTTTTTATCAGCTATTAGATCTACATTCTTAACATTTAACAAAGGTGTTTTTTTCTTTCTCTCTCTCTCTCTCTTTTAGCTGAGATATGCAAAAAGGTTTTTTTGTTTAATTTGCGATTCACGTAAAATTAACTCATTAAAAACTTCTTTATCATTCAATCTGTGTTGTTTAATTTTTCAGTTCACCTGTGCGAAGAACGGGTATACCAGCTAGTATATAATAAAAATTTTAAGAAATGTATGTAAGTTCTTATATAGTGAAACATACTCACTAGGAAATCTATAATCTGGTTTAGCAGGAAAAATTGCAATAGGGGAAACATCGTGCCCTAAAAATCGTATTTCATTTTACTTTCACATATTTCACATAATACAATAAAATAAAGTCGAAGGATCTTAGAAAATTTCAAAACATAATATGGCTTAAAAATTAAAAATAAAAATATACATCTGTATTTGAACAAAATCCTAATTTGATGAATTTTTACGACTGTTTACAAAAAAAGTTATAATAAATAAAATTATTTTCTATCATTACAGAGTATCAAAGCTTTTATAAAATTTTCCTGACATATTTCTTTTATTTATACCCAATATTCATACTTAGTTCTTGCCTTTTTGCAGTGAATCCACTTATAAAATTTTTATTCGTATGCATACTATAGCTTAAACACTGAGTTTCAATTTAAAATATTTAGTTAATATTTTTAATATCCAAACTAGTTGTGAGACAGTTGATATTTCCGTTGACAGTTTAACGTTTGTATTTTCATTTCCAGAAATTTTTTTAAGAAACTGAGTGAAAATTATGTGGTTAAAATAAGCTAGTCAAAGATATGAAGTTAATAGATATGTGGAAACAACTGTGTTAAATTACATAAGTAGAAAAAAATTTATTTTTAAATTTTTTATTAAAAAATCCTGTACACTATCAGAAAGTTCGAAGTTAAAATTTTCAGCACGTTGTTGAAATGTGTAATTTTCATGTTGAATTTGATTCAAATAATCATTAAGCATACACATTAATTATTTTTAAGTGCATTCTTAACTGCAAACGAATATATCGATTTGTGTGTGTGTGTTTGATGGAGTATAAGTATAAATTAGTCTTAATATTTTCTTAAAAATAATCATTTTATTCTAAACCAAATTAACAGTTCTTATTTAAAACCCAACTTCAACTAACAATTTAAACGTATTTTTGTTTCAATAAATAAGAAAAAATTAAAAATTCGAAGCAAAAATTTTCAAATTAGTAAGATATGATTTTTACTCATGAATTTGAGGAAACTATTTTAGATTGAATCAATGATAAATAATTTTAATTACAAAAATCTAAAGAGTTTTATCGAGTATCAAAATTCCAATGCATATATTTCTTCAACAGTATTTTTAAAACATATATATATATATATATATATATATATATATATATATATCGCAAAGAAAAAATTCCATTATAAAATTTTTAAAGATTGGGTGAAAAAATATGTGGTACGAAAGCATTCTTTTAAAATTTGTAAGACAAACTGAAACGGTAAAGGCTTTTTGACTAAATTGTAAGCTGCAATTTTATCAGTTTAAAAACTCATACAGTTTAATTTAACTCTTATATATTTGAAAGAGTGATATATGGATCGGTCAGAAGCCAATGCGGTTAAGTCCATTTTTTTACATATTTTCTGATTCTTGTAAATTTTGATCAACCGCATTGGCTTCCGAGCGACTCATATAATAATAGTAATGTTTTTAATTTATCTTTTTTAATGAGAATCTCCAAAACAAATTCTATTTGCGCATAAATCAAAGAAGCTAAAATAAATTCAAATCAGTGAATTATTTGATTTATTAAAGTTTCTCAGACTACACTTCTAAAGTCCTACATTTTAGTAGTTTTTTCCACTTTTTATTCTGTAATTTTTTTGAGATTCTTGTTAATCTTTTCCACTGGCGTAGTTAGCTCTGAGGGGGCCCTGTATTAAAATTTCTACGGGGCCCTTTTTTAGATCTGGGAGCCCTGTTAATGGGGCTGTAGTAACACATATTGGGGCCCCTATAGCTTGAAGGCCCCGTATCATTGATACGGCTGATAAGGTGGTAGATACAAACCCTGATCTTTTCCCTAATCTAATAATCCACTTAGCATCTTAATGAAATGCTTCACATTCATCTTAATAAGCATATGAACCTAAAAGCAACATTTTGAATCTGAGTAACATCGTTCGCACTTTTAAGCGTACACACAAAAAATATTTAATGCAAAAAAAAAAATCTAAGATATACTTAAAAATGCAAAAACGTACATGTAGAATTTATAGTTTCCATTATCAATTTCACTAGATTGAGAAATGATGCTGGATTTTCACATTCTAAAATCAAAGGTTCATAACAGTATACAGTACACCATCTAACAAAGAAAAAAATAGTATTATAAACTAAATAATTTTATAGAATGTAAATATGAAAACAATTTTATCTGTTCTGATGATTATGACAAATTAAATAAGTAATGTAAGTATACAAAGTTATAACTGCTCTTATTTAGTAACGAACATTGAAAAATTTTGCTATATAAACTCAATTGAAGGGTTAAAAATTGGAGAAATTGCAAAACACATTCGACAATTACTTTCAAGTTATTTAAATTCGCATACACACTCACACATGAAATCAAATTGTAGTGAGTTCTCAACTAAACTCTAAGAAAATCTATTTTACGGATTGTTTAACTGATTTTATTCTCGGCATGTGAAGGAACCAAGATATATAAAGATCTGAAATGATTTAAAGCAATCTGAAAGATGGAAATGGTGGATGTTGAGATTGCAATAGAAAGGAGAAGCTTTTGCTGTTGTAAACTCAAAAATGATTTTATTTATTTAAATTAGAATTGGTAGGTCAGATTATATAAAACTTGTGGATTTTTGAATGACTTCTGCTTAGGATTATATTATATTTCAAACCCGCTTGATTGGAATTGACTTATACTTATACTTGTGGGTGAGAGAAAAAGTTAAACTTTATATATCGACATTCTAAAATGTTTTCGTAAAATAACAAGGTTACAGACAGAAAAGCAGAAAAGTATGCAAAGACTTCTACATCATGCCAATGGGACTAAACATCTATCTCAGGAGTGTCCAACACGCGGGCCGCATGTGGCCCGGCGACTCTTTTTAAAAAAGATTTTAAATATCAAGTTTTAAAAGTTTTCATTTTGACATTTATTTGAGGATAAATTTATATATATATGTATATATATATATATATATATATATATATATATATATATAAATTTAAAATGTATTTGCCTGTTACCTGTTTTAAAATAAAGCTTTTTTTATTATAGTCATGTCCTTTAGATTAAAATAGATTTATATTTTATTAAACAGTTATATTTGATTTTACTATAATAAATTACTTTTTTAATAAATTCCGAATTGCATTACGCATTTCCCTTACTATGGATGGTACATGATTCCCTGTGTGTGTGTGCGACTTTCATTTCTCTTCCTCCTTTTGTGTTTGGAGTGCCTAGAAAGCGAGAGGCAGTCAGAGATGTTTTTCAAAGTTTAAAAAGAATTATTCAGGACGATTAAGATAAAGACAAATGTATACTTAATCATTTGCGAATGACAGCCCAATCAAATTTCAACAATGGGTAATGAAAGATCAATTCAAAAGGAACACCGTAATGTTCAAGAAAATAGCAGCGCTGTAATATTTTAAACATTATTTGATCATTGCATTATTATGTTATATAAACATCATTATATTATCTATGTCTATATACATGAAAACAATTCATTCTGTTTAAAATTCTCACTCCAATAAATGTTTTTTGTTTTCAAATCTGATATAAAGGTACATATTTTTATGTGCGGCCCACGAGATTATAACATTTTTCCGAAGTGGCCCGCAAGATCATTTGGGTTGGATACCCCTGATCTATCTTTTCCCTATGCTGAGAGAAAAGATGGTAACGATTTCTGAGTAGTCGGTAACAATTTCTGGGCTTTTTGTAAGTGAAAAAAATTGGAGGATGCGGCAACCACCTGTTTTAATTCACTGAAGGCTGAACAAATTAAAATCGGGACCCTAAAGCTCATGAACAAGTACTACAAATATTTAAGTATAAGTGCTGAGCTAGTGGAGAAACGAAGAAAACTTTAGGTATATAACAAAATTATTATTTTATCAATAAATATTGTGTTTTTCTTTTTTTGTAACTAAACGGTATACCTTTTCTGGAAAAAAAAATACGAGTTTTGCTAACAATATAGACGAATTGACCCAAGAAAAATTTGTACATTTTATGCCTTAGAACAAATAAATGTGTGTGTGTGTGTGTGTGTGTGTGTGTGTGTGTGTGTGTGTGTGTGTGTGTGTGTGTGTGTGTGTGTGTGTGTGTGTGTGTGTGTGTGTGTGTGTGTGTGTGTGTGTGTGTGTGTGTGTGTGTGTGTGTGTGTGTGTGTGTGTGTGTGTGTGTGTGTGTGTGTGTGTGTGTGTGTGTGTGTGTGTGTGTGTGTGTGTGTGTGTGTGTGTGTGTGTGTGTGTGTGTGTGTGTGTGTGTGTGTGTGTGTGTGTGTGTGTGTGTGTGTGTGTGTGTGTGTGTGTGTGTGTGTGTGTGTGTGTGTGTGTGTGTGTGTGTGTGTGTGTGTGTGTGTGTGTGTGTGTGTGTGTGTGTGTGTGTGTGTGTGTGTGTGTGTGTGTGTGTGTGTGTGTGTGTGTGTGTGTGTGTGTGTGTGTGTGTGTGTGTGTGTGTGTGTGTGTGTGTGTGTGTGTGTGTGTGTGTGTGTGTGTGTGTGTGTGTGTGTGTGTGTGTGTGTGTGTGTGTGTGTGTGTGTGTGTGTGTGTGTGTGTGTGTGTGTGTGTGTGTGTGTGTGTGTGTGTGTGTGTGTGTGTGTGTGTGTGTGTGTGTGTGTGTGTGTGTGTGTGTGTGTGTGTGTGTGTGTGTGTGTGTGTGTGTGTGTGTGTGTGTGTGTGTGTGTGTGTGTGTGTGTGTGTGTGTGTGTGTGTGTGTGTGTGTGTGTGTGTGTGTGTGTGTGTGTGTGTGTGTGTGTGTGTGTGTGTGTGTGTGTGTGTGTGTGTGTGTGTGTGTGTGTGTGTGTGTGTGTGTAATAATGTGTGTGTGTGTGTGTGTGTGTGTGTGTGTGTGTGTAATGTGTGTGTGTGTGTGTGTGTGTGTGTGTGTGTGTGTGTGTGTGTGAATACGGCTTAACCTATTAGTTTCATTTTTTACCTCTTTTTCTCTTTGCCATTTCATGGAAATTTTAATTTTAGTGCATTAATCATATAAAGTTGAGAGAAAAATTTGCGAAAATCTATTTTTTAAATTGTAAGTCAAAACATTTTATACTATTTTTCTTATCTTTCAGATCACTTTTAATGTAATAAATAACAGGTATCTTACTTCAAATCTTCCTTTTTAGCTGTTATCTGATTCGTGTTCAAAGTGTTAGTTACGATCTGGTTTAATTTTGGACAACATAAATTCAGATTTGGAGAGATCTTGTCCTGGCATTCTTTTATAACTTTTATTTGATCACCTATTCAGGAAAATATTTCAGATGAGTCATTTTGTATGTCATTAAAAAGATTACTTTTTCATTTATTTTATAAGGATATGAAACAAAAGTGAAATTAATTCATTATTAATAGTTTCACATAGCCTGTGTGTGATAGGTTTATATACAGTATCCAAAGCCAAAAAATAGCAGAGGAAGTACAAAAATCGTAACTCTTTTTGTAAGTTACAAGCTCTGATTAATTTGACCGCACACACAATTTGTCTTTTTACAATATCTCCTAAATTATTATTTTACATTGCATGACAGTGATAAGTGACTCTTCCGAATAACTAAGAACCAAAAGCTCTGCAGTTGTTAAGTTGCTACAAACTGAATATTTGAAATATTTACTTTCATTTTGTTCCCTATATTACTTAAATATTCGTGATTTCACTTTAAAAATATATAAAATATTTTGATTAAAAACTATTCTAAAAATGTAATGTGCATTGGTGCTTAAAATTTAGAGAAATTGCGTATTTAGTCGAATTTCTTAAAATGTACCGGGATGAGGGTAAAACCAATGCTTTCAAATAAAAATGCAATTTTTTAAGAGTTGATAACATAATCATGCACTCACGTGTGGATTGTACGCAGAGAAAAATGCTTGGTAAGAGTACGCCATTAACTTTTCGTAATCGAATTGTTGGGACTCTTATCGCAGAGTACTCTCAAGTGCAGATTGCTGGAGAGACTTTAATATAACGCCCAATGTTGGATGCAACTTATGGAGAGCTTAATGAGAACAGATCTGTAAAATTATCACAGTCAAAGTCGTCCAAAGGCCATACTGATTATCGTTATTTGACAATAACAGTGGGGTGTAAGAAGAATGTAATAGCTGTCCCATGAACTTCATACAAGCACAGTAAGGGTTATTTCCCTAAAGGCTATACACGAGACCATTTACAACAAAACCTATTGTTTGGCTGCGCATATTTGTAAGTATAGTAGAACCCGTTATGTAAATATAAAGCAGATAATACCAATATTAAAGCTGAAACAAATGGGAGATAATTGTATTAGTGATGAATTCTGATCCAGTCCCTTTTGACATACTTTCATTTGGAAGAAACCTGGTATCCTCTAATGTCTTCTAACATTCAAAAAAGTGATCGGTATCAGAAGTTTGATGGTCTGAATAGGTATCAAAATGGACGAGTGTGCAGACCTTCATGTCTTTGGCAGAGATTTTGTGACTACTGTGAGGTATAGGAGTGAAATCTTCTAAACCTATATTTTCCTTTTTAGGGGTGAAGTTGACCCAGATTTAATTTGAATGGATGACAAAACGCTCTTCTGTGTAAGGTTCATTAAGTTGATAAGTTTCTGGAAATGTAAGATACATTCCAAAACTTTTATAACTTTAGAAAAATACTATACCCCTCTTATCGATTTTGAGCTTTTTGATCAGTCATGCGCACGAACATGCGTGAATGTTTAAACTGTTGAATGCATTTTTTGCTTGAATTATATATGGATCTATATCAACATTTAATTCGATTTAAAATTTCTGCAGACTTTTGGAGACAACCAACAAAAAGTAAAAACTATCTTTATTCTGAATCTCATTGTATTTACTTGGCATAACATTAGTTTCATAGTTTTTTTTTAAACTTGCAACAACTTATTTTTAAATTTGTAGTTAATTCAAAAAATCTTTTTCGATTACAATCGAAAGTTCAAAAACTAAAGCTGTCAAAAAATAACGGTAATAATCAAAACGACAAAAGGGCTAATGGTAAAAACAACTAATGTTACAAATCAAGAAGCAATTTTTCTTCTAGCTGTTATTTTCTATTTCAATAAAATACTGTTATTTTAATAAGTAATGGTGAATCGGATGTAAAAACGAATTATTTCTTCACCCTAAAAAGGAGTTCACATTAATTCAGGAACCACTGAAATTAGTTACAATCGTTTCATGAAAAAGAATCAACATTATACACAAAATTTCTGCTCGTCCTACTTCTTGGTACATATTATGACAGGAAAGCAATTCTTAGGTCTATTTTTTATTTAATTTTATATAACATTACGTGATATAAGAAAAGTGGATAAGTAATTAAGAACGCGTTTAGTCATTATTAAAACTTCTGCAAATTCCAAGAATATTTATCATCAGAACAGATTTTGCTAATTGAAAAGTATGGTTATTGATAATCACACAAAATGGCATTTAATCCATTTAATCTCATTCATACTGTTTCTAATTATCAGGAAAAAATACATTCGAAATAATTTTGAAATTTGATTTAAGACCAATGCAATATCATGTTTAACTTTTAAAAAAAACTAAAAAAATATACAGGATAAAATTAATGAATTATCCTTCACCACTTTTTTTTTCTCTAATATCTCTTTAAAATCGAGATATGCTGATGGAATGCCATAAAAGAAAATTATTTTTCATGTTTTATCTTCAAAATTAGAAGCAGAAATGTTTCCTCTGCTTGCATTGTCTTACAAATTTTACTTTGTACAAAATATGTGTATAAGTCCAAAGGATATCAAATGAAACATTTTAAATATTTTTCACTATTTATATATATACGTTTAAAAGACTTACATGTTCTTTTATATTGTAAGGGTTTTACTTTACTGTTACTCTAAGCTACAACATTTCTAAAATAATAGCTAAAAGAAGGAAACTTATTTTGTAACTCAACTTTTGTAGAATTCACTAAGTTTTTTTAAAAGATCAAGCAAAGTAAGCGTTTAAAATTCTTCATAACTTTTCTTTGGTTCATAATCAGTAACAATTTAATATCCCAGCACTGAATTTAAATCCACCGAATCAACAAATCCAACAATGAATCGGATATTTATTGTTAAATACACTTCCAAAGAGTTTTCAGTTTATTATGCTGTATCTTATTAATTCATAAAAAGTTAAAAAATTTAGAACAACTTACTTGGTATTGAAACCAAACCATCCTTTACAGTAATTTTTACAGAGCTTGCGATTTCATCAAGTAATTCCAAGGATGACGGAACTGAAACATAAATACTGATTTATTATTATTGTTATTATTATATACATATTTGATGGATGTTTAAATACATATATTTATATATATACTTACTATTTTCATACATTTTCATTGTAAGAGCAATGAAGCTTTGCAACTGTGATGCATCTGGTTTTGCGCAAGATGAAGTAGCATATGAAATGCATTCGTACTTACAAGTTCTAAAAAAGAAAGGCATAATCAAAGAAATTAAAACAATTCAAGTTACTTTAGTACAACAAAGTTTTCTAATGCAAAAGAAATATATGAATTTACCTAGACGTAACAAACTTAGCTGGTATCGGTTTTTCCTTCTGATATGCACGTAAAACATCAGTAATTCCAGGACAACATTTCTCAAAAGATACAAGATCAATTTTTTCCAAACATGAATTTATAGTTCGGAATAATTCACCTAGATAATAAAATGAGCATAAAGCTAACATTGTAAAATTTTTCTAACATATTTTTGTTAAAATTACATACATAAAATAAAGAGAAAAGCGTAACACAAAAATGTCATAAATAATTTAAGTTTGTGTTCAATTTTAATTGGTTATTTCATCAAAAATTTAATAGTCAATCTTTTATTGAGTACAACTATTTAATGATAAAATTAAGAGCACCATTTACAAGATTTACAAGTTTACTTGTTAAAAATAGATATTTAATCAAAACAAATCATCGACCACCATTAGTACATTTTTCCGCATTTTCTTTCATTAAAGTCATTAAATTCAATTTCAAGCCATCACGTTGATTTTTTCTCGAGCTGACGGCACAATCTGAAAAGTTTAATTTTTAACACTAATTTATTATTCTTTTTAGTATAATCTTTTATTGGGTGTGTAAGGGAAAGTGTTGTAGTTTTTGAACATGGGGACTTTTATGTGTTTTCGATTTCTAGCAAGAATTTGAATCCAACTGAAACCAGTTTAAACTGTTAGATTAGGATATGATTTAAACAAATTTTTTCGTATTTTAGTCAATTTTCTTGAACTTGTGAAACTGTCAACATGAGTTAAGAAAGTGCCCTGAAGACGTATGTTGTATGAATTCCAAAAAGGGAATAACACGATGAAGGAAAAAAAGACTTGTGTGACGTGTTTGATGAGGACCCGATAACAGCTCGAACATGTCAAAGATGGTTTGCAGAATTCCGTTTGGGTGATTTTTTCTTAGAAAGATGAATCCAGTTCAGAAAGGCCATCAGATGTCAAAGGCGAAGTTCTACTCAGTATGATCAGGACAAATCACCCGTTAATTTCCACAGAAGTGGGCTTCAAGCTTGGAATTCATGTTTTGGATCACATTAAAAGGCTTGGTTTCATCTCCAGACTCTCCGATTGGGTGTCACACGAATTAAGCGAAAAACATTTAATGGACAAAATTTTGATATGTTCTTCAAATCTTGCTCGTCACAAAACGAAACCGTTTTTGAACCTTTTGATGACGCGTTTAAAAGTGGACAGTGTATAGACACGTGGTTAGAAAAAGTGCATATGTTTACAAAGGGGAGACACCACTGTCACAGCAAAAGCTATAGTTCATCAGAAGAAGGTTATGTTGTGCTTTGGGCAGTGGCGTAGCGTACACCCAACCACCGCATTGCAGGGGGGCAGGAGCTCTAGGAGGCCCTAAGCCTGACTAACATCAAGCACGTATTTGGGCTTGGGGCCCAAAATTTGACTTTGCAGGGGGGCCTAGTATTCTTCGTTACGCCACTGGTTTTGAGGGGAACCGCAAGAGTATAGTGCAAATGAGATGCTGAAAGAAAATGAAACGGTCGATGCTTATCGTTATTTTTCGCAACTCTCGATGCCTTTAATAAAAAAAACTTCAATGTAAACGAGCACACGTAGCAAGAAAAACCGAGCCAAAAATTGCAGAGTTAGATTGGAAAACTTTACCTCAGTCAGCATATACTCCTGATATTGAAACTTCTGACTGTCATGTGTTTGTGTGTGGGGGGAGGTCGCTGTAAAACTTTCTTGATGTAAATGAATATATAATTACAGAGATCAGAAATAATTTGACCGAAAAGCTTAAGGACTTTGAGAACTTTTCATAACTGTACTTAGCAACTCTTATTTTTTTAATTGTCGATTCATTTTTGAGGAATATTTTTAAATTTTAAAAACAGTTACTTTTATATTTCTATGATGATTTTTAAAAATTAAAATATATAGACTTTATATTGTAAAATATTTACTTAATTTTTATAATTTTTGAAATTTTAGTTAATTTTTTGATCATGAGATTATATTTAATTACTTAAAAAATTATATAAAACGGGGAAATTTCTTTGGAGTTAATCCAATGTGTTAACGAAGTTGATTATTTAATGCATCGAAATGGGAATTTAGTTTCCTTTGAGATGCTAAGAGCTGTGAGGATTAAAGATGTTTCACTGCACAGAAATTTTCAATCAAAGGATGAAATGCTTCATACCTTTCTAGTTTTTCGTGTAATTTTTTTAAATTGAAAATATTGTCACGCAATCATAATTCCAAGTGACGTAATGAGGTGAATTTCATACGAAAAAACACTGATCGCATTTTAAGTTTTATAAATGAAAAATTTTGACGATATTTCTTATAAAATCTCGTTTGAAATTTATTACAAATAAGCTTTCTAAATTTCAATAAATTTTTCAGTAAATAGTTTGGAGATTAAATTTGTTATGTCATCTCTCAAAAATTGGGGGGATTCTTTCCATTTTTAGTAGGGAACTATTTTTATACCAATCATCATAAGTCATCTTGTAACAAACCAATATGCGGACAGCGATCTCTAGCGGATAATTCGAGAAGCCGTCAGTTGAAAGGTTGCTGTCGGACCATTAGCATCGTGTAGAACCTAGGTCCCCATTTATAGTTGCAATTTTAAAATCTTAAATTTATATATACAACAGGTTTGGAAGTATAAATTTTTCAAAAATTATATTCCCAAGCATAATTTTATAGTGTTTGAAGAAAGCAGTTCTAAATGTGCAAAATAGTTATCAGACATACTTAGTGATAAATTCAAAGAAATAAGGAATGTTGTTACATATCTCACTTTGAAACATTTATATAATTCTATAAAACCAATAAAATATTTGAAGATACAGATTCTTAAAAATTAATTTAAATCTGTTTTATATAACTTTTAAAATGTCAGAGATGAAAGCAATAAAATAGAACTACCTGGCAAATTATATGGCCTTTTTGATGGAAGATTTCTTACGTTGAGTTCTGAAATAGATAACAAAATCGCACTGTGGTACAACATAACTTTGAACAATAAATAAATATATTACATATATAACTACAACAATAATGAATATGAGCCTAATTTGTCGACTAAGGAGCAAAATAATTAGTCAAATGTTTTACATTAACTGGAAAATGTTCATATCTTTTTTATTACTGAAAAAAATTTAAAATAAATTGCTGTTAAAAATACTAATTTAACCATTAGCTTTAAAATTCTCGGTAGTATTAGAATTTTTTAATAAAACCTTTTAGACATTTCTAAAGAAATATATTTACTTTCCAATTTATTATAAGCCCTCTTGACAGATTGTAGCAATTTTTCAGTAAGGTTGGCACCTTCTGGAGGACATTTCTTGAGAATACTATTATAATTGCTTTCTATGCATTCACTATACATATCAGGAGAAAAAAATATGCTGTAAAATCAAAAATTAAGATAAAAAATGGTTTAAATTATCATATCTGTAATTATATATTTTACCTTTTTTGTTCTATAGGAAATGTCAGTGACTTGTTCATTAAAACATTAACCATAGCTTCTGAGAGATCGCCACAAAAATTTTCCAATTGACATACCGTTTGTAGTAGACACTCTTTAACAGGCTTTACAATGTTATCTTTAAAGAATTATAAAAATTCAGATTAAATTCTTTCATAAATAGATGCATAAGAAATTTAGAGAAGAACAGATATAAATAATCGAATTAGAGTAGATGTTGTGCAAATAAAGAAGAAAAATTAGGCTTTAAACGCTTTTTATCATGATTAATTTTTCCTATATTTGAGGAAAGAGAATTATTTTATAATAATAAATAACATGGAATATATATATATCATGATAAGAATAAGCGAATAATTCGGAATAGCTTTTAAAACTGCAGTGTGTGAGAAATTTAATTAGTAACATCAGTTGTGAAAATATGTTTAAAATTTTCCGCACATTTAGAACTTAAGTAACCGAGATTAAAATTATGTTATGATAAACAGGCATTTAAAACAGTTCATAAGTAACAAATTTTGTAAATCATCCTTAATTATACAAAATAGTTTTATAAAAACTAGTTTTATGTACTCGTAAACGCTTCATAAATTATATGCTGTTTGTAAATAGCAAAACGCTATTCCTATTTTTAAAATGCAGCAACAAAGGTTTCATGGATATCAAAGCTATAAATATAAAAAAGGAATCTAAACTAAATTAGTTCTTTTATAACCTCAATGCATCCAAATGTATCAGCATTATCATGTTATTTAAAGCATCTGGCTTTATCAATAATATTCAGATAGAAATATAAATGAAAGAAAAAGAGTTATCATGATATTCGTTTGACATGCATAATAGAGCATAATTTACATTCTAAGGTCTCTTAATAAAAATACATAGAAGAATTATCAGACAGTTAATCACATTACATGCTTTAAATAATACTAAATTACAGAAAATGCATAAGAGACGGTTTTGATAGCTTATGTGATTACTTCAAAACATTTTTATGTATTATTTTTATTTATGATTGGAAGTCATTTATTTAAGGTATTATTCTAAGCTTTAGAAAAAAATAGTATACTTCTAGAACAACTTTTTAAGTTCATAAGGAATGTCATTTCTTTAAAATAAACAGTATTTCGATATATGTTGAAGCCTTATTTTTTTCTATGCTCATCTTTTTTTATTTTTAAAGCTCTCATTTTTATACTCGGCGTATAACGCACATCTGTAAATTACGATCTTATTTTTTGCGTTCAAAGTGCACGCTTTACGCCAGATTTTACGGTATTTTAAAAAAAATTTAATTTTGCTCATTTTTTTATACCAACATCATCAATCTTTAATTCTTTTCGAAATAAGATGCTTCGTTAATTCATTAAAAAGTGTTCCGAAAACATAAATAAAAAATTTTCTTATTTTTTTTTACTTGAAATATTTGAGAAGATATTATTCCGATCTCTCTCTATTATATCTAAATAAACTTATTAAGTCAAATTTTCAAATATGAATATGAGATATGAGTGAAAAGTATTTTTAAAGCAGTTTTATTTAGAAGTTTCAAGAGTTACACAGAGAAAAACGTTGCTAATAGTGTAATATTTGATTAATTGGTAGTATACATGAAAAATAATTTTTTAATATTCTTTCTCGGGTGATTTAAAAAATTTTTTAATTAATATTAATTGCAGTGATGTGATTGAGAATGTTAAATAGGAGAATATTTAGGATTATAATATACTTTTCAAAGTATCATATAAAAATGTAATTCTTTTCATATTTCAATGCAGATATGACCGTTACTACAGGAAAAATAAACAGAAAAAAATTATATCGATTCCTCTACTGTCATAATTAGACAATGTTTTAAAATTAATATTTTTAACAACTGAATTACTTAACTAATAACATTAACTTAATGTATATTTTTGAAAATATATTAATCATAATCATTTCGCCAGTGAGAGAGAGAGAGTTTATGTATCAAAAACGTAAAGAATTATTTTTAATTACAATTATATCAATTACCTGGTAGGGCATACTTTGGAAACAATATATCTATAACAAGAATCTCTTTCTGTCCTATAATAGAAAATATATAAAATGTTTTCTTCCACAAAAAATGAAAATACAGATGAAAAATTTTACTATTTGCTATTTTTTTTTTAAAGTAATGGAAGAGAATTCGTAATAAAAAGGCAAACATAAATTATGGTCGTTAGTGTATAGAAGTATAAAATAAAATTGTATTAACTTTATAAATTACTGTTGTATCTCATTCACAATGATTATAAGACTTATTTCACATATTTTTGATGCAATAGTACTGTAGTAATGTGGTAAAAAAATATATACTTGATGAAAACTTAAGAGAAAAATTACTAAGATCGCTTTCATTGCCATTTCAAAAAGATTTTCATTGACCTATTCATAAACAAATATTTTAGTAAATTTGATAATTTTGAAGTTGTTACAATACTAAAACTGTACTACAAGGGAAAAAATATTGTTTTCTGTCTTTTTAAATTTATTGATATACAGTTTCCACTTACATCGCTATACTATTTTTATTGGATATTTAAACAGCGCCCTTCATTTATACAATATATATTTTTCTCTTATTGAAATTTATAAATAATACAATTACTTGATAAATAAGTGTAGAAAGAGAAATTAGCTATCACATAAAAAATATACAGTGGGTCACAAAAGTGTTCGTACACTTGCCATTTCGAATAAAATCTAATGTTTTCGAGTAATAAAAATTAATATATTGTAATTGTAATTTTTTTATGATACCTGCAACTTGTTCTTAATGGAATGACATAAATAATTTTTTAAAAATAATATAATTATTTTTTTTTAAAAAAATTAATAATCAAAAACCTACTAAAAAATTACGGCACAAAAGTCTTCGTACACTTAACAAAAATCTCAACTTAGCTTTAAATATTGTATTTCTTTCTTAATTTAGTACTTAGTAGGATATCTTTTAGTGTCTACAACAACTTTTAAGTGTCTTGGTATGTATTTAATGTTTTTTGTACTTTCTGCATCGTTTTTTCTCCATTTTTCTGTGATTATTGTTTTTACTTCAGATTTTGTGTTTATTTGTCATGTTCTCTTTTTTTTACATCAAAATCTCACCAAATATGATCTACTGGGCTAAGTAAAGTAATTGAGAGGTGTTTTGGGGGATAGTTATAGAAGCACCAGTGGTGTACATTGAGAGTAGTGCGCTTACCGTCATTATCCTGTTAAAAAACGAAGCCGTCTCCAATATCCAAATTTTCGGCGGATAATTTAAAATTTCTCTTTAAAATATTTAAATAGAGCTCATGCTTCATAATACCATCAAAAAATACCAAATTAACTAATTCTGAGGCCAATTTACACCCCCACGCCAGAATACCTTCACTTCCATGCTGAAGTAAGGAGGTGGATGACTTCTTGTTCCACATAAATTCATGGGATTTAACTCCTTATTTTTTCATTTGCAAGCTATTATAGTCCCATCGGAACCAAAAATGTTGAATTATCTGTCATCCCAATCAATTTGCTGTCAATTTTGAATTTTCTGAAACTAAATCCCAAAGATTTAGTTGGATCAATAAAACATGGAGGTGGCAGTGTTCTTGCGTGGGGGTGTAAATAGGCCACAGAATTAGGCAATTTGGTATTTTTGTTAATATTTTGAATCATGAACTCTATTTAAATATTTTAAAGAGAAATTTTAAATTATCCACCCAAAATTTGGATATTGGAAATGACTTAATTTTTAACAGGATAATGACGCCAAGCGCACTGCTCTCAATGTACGCCACTGGTGTCTCTATAACTGTCCCCAAATTATGAAAACACATCCTCCTCAATCACTTTATTTAGCCCAGTGGAACATATTTGGTGAGATTTTGATGTAAAAAAAGAAAACATGACAAATAAACACAAAATCTGAAGTAAAAACAATAATCACAGAAGAATGGAGGAAAAACGATGCAGAAAGTACAAAAAACA
Organism: Trichonephila clavipes; assembly: GCA_019973935.1. Taxonomy (NCBI): domain Eukaryota; kingdom Metazoa; phylum Arthropoda; class Arachnida; order Araneae; family Nephilidae; genus Trichonephila; species Trichonephila clavipes. The sequence continues at coordinate 26,311 of BMAU01015912.1, forward strand.
TTAAATATATACCAAGACGTTTAAAAGTTGTTGTGGACACTAAAAGATATCCTACTAAGTACTAAATTAAGGAAGAAATACAATATTTAAAGCTAAGTTGAGATTTTTGTTAAGTGTACGAAGACTTTTGTGCCGTAATTTTAGTAGCTTTTTGATTATTAATTTTTTTTAAAAAATAGTTGTACTATTTTTAAAAAATTAATTATTTCATTCCATTAAGAACAAGTTGAAGATATAAAAAAATTACAATTACAATATATTAATTTTTATTACTCGAAAACATTAGGTTTTATAAGAAACTGCAAGTGTACGAACACTTTTGTGGCCCACTGTATATAATTAATTTTCGGTTTTTTGGGATACCCAATTCTCACGATTAGGTAAATTTTAACAAATAACCAGTTAATCTGTTTTGGTTTAAGCCGATTTTCTAGCCCTTCTTTTTAACAGAAGTAAAACATTATCCTTTATCAAACAGAAAAACAAGAAGGAAAAGGTATTTTATATAAATCAAACAAAAAAGTAGGTTTGAAAAGGATAAAAATTAATTTCGAATAGATTTTATATCACTATAATTTTTAATTTTTGTACTAATATCCCTTGTTAGCAATTTATTTCTCTATCTTTCTGTTTTCAAGGTTAGTCAGTAAAATAATACCCTACGTAGCATTGAAAATGCAATATTAACAGGCTCAGCGATGAATGCAAGTGATGAGTAGGATGCATGGAAAACAATTTGCGGAGTGGGCAATACGCGTGCCGTTTTGTCTGCTAAAGAAATCATTATGGGAATTTTTCCCTCTCGCGGAGAACACGTATAATAGCAAAGAATCCCAGGCCACCTCCAACAGAGGCAATTTCACTGATAACAGACAGATGACTCTCTTTACGAATTGATTTGATTTTTTTTTATTAAAATCGGACTAAAACAACGCGTGGGCTGTTGGCAATGAGTCTCGTAATTTTTAACTACAGTAAACTGACGAAGATGACACAAGTTGTGCCCCAATACTCCAAACTTCCACATCATGTCACCATGAGGACTTTGAGTCTCGAAAGATTAAGTGTGTACCATCTCCTCTTCACAGAAAGCAAGTCTTTAGTAACAGCATGACATGAACTAAAAACTCGCTGGCAACGAGTTCATAACCCTGACCATTCAGCTGCCGCTCCCACAACAACAATTTTTACGATTAACAGAGAAAAGCGAGCTGCTTCATACTTCAAATGCTAGTTCAAAATCTTAGCCACCAAATTTCAGTCTGCATTGACGTTCATGAGGGGGGGGCACCTAGACGCGTTCATGAAGCCTCAGATGTAGCAAAGATGGTGAGAAGGAAATGTGGCAAATTTGACGGTCAAAGCAACGTCAGCACGCATGGGTAGAGGCATCCATCAACAAGCGCGGTGGTGGTGTCAAATCTCAAATTTTTACTACTAAATAGAGAAACTTTATTGCAAAATTTTATGGTTATGTCTTATAAGACTTACAAGGAAAAGTTTAAAGAAATGAGCTGGGATGTGGAAAAATATCAATGACTACTTCATCGCAATTATACATGTTCCCATATATTTCTATTACAATTGTAAGTCCAAAATAAAATGGTAAATGTTTCATTTTTTTTATTCTCATATTCATTAGATTTAAATCCAAGAGACTTTTTTCCTCCTTCCAGGTTTAAAAAGAACTATGAAGGATAAAATTTTTAACGAAGTAAAGAAATTTGTGAAAGCTAGCTAGAGCCCTTTGAACTTTTTCAAAGAATATTTTCCTCAAACAGCTTTCGATAATTCAGAAAAAAGATGATATCAAGTATCACTGAAGAAGGGCCATATTTTAAGGTTAGGCTTAAAGCTTTTATAAGTTATTTGTACTAACATAAAAATTCAGTAACGAAACTTTTTAACCCTAACTTTTATCTAAAAATATTTTCTCTCTTATTTAAAATATTCTCTGTCGTATAGAGTTTTCTTACATGAAAGGATGCATTTAAAATTCTGAAATTTAAAATGATGGGTAGAGCTAAGAAATTTCTAATAAAACAGCGTTAATATTTTCGCTTCTTCTTGCTATCATTTGCTGATTATGTAATCATGCCTTATTTAGAAGTAAATGAAAATTTCTTCAAGAAATAATAATAATATCATCTGAGAGTATATAATACTGTTTTATATTTTACAAGAACACTGTTTTTAAATTGATTAATGAAGCGTTTATAACTATATTATACCTATATCTTAAGTTTCATAGTATGTATAGCATTTAATAAAATTATACATAATAAAAATAAAGTAAATGAAATTACAAAATTAAGCAAAACCTGGAGGAGACAAGATACTGTTAGTGTCAAGAGATATCTCTAGATCTACTCGGTAAAGTAGTTGCATGACCTTTCGAATAATATAGATCGCAGATCCAGGGCAAGCTTTAAATGCAAGACCCAAGCAAGCTGTTTCCTGTGGTAGTCGCCTGTGAAAAAAATGCGTACGATTATTTATATTTCTTAAGCAGGAAAAATTAATTTAAAGATTAATTTATTTAATTTCTTATTAAAAATAAACAAATTACTGAAGTTTTTCAAAAAAGTTTAATATTTTTGTTGAAAGAACCCAATTAAAGCAACAAAAAACATCATAATGCATCTTCTTTTTCAAAAAAATAAATCGGACAATGCCATTGCTTTCCACAAGTACATTCATGGCTGTACACAAGTTATTCAAAATGTAAAGCCGTGCGCAGGCTACTTCAAAAATTTTAGTCAGATACTATATATATTTCGAATATAATTCAAATTAAATTCAAAATATTCTAAAGAGAAATAACCTTTTATTATTTTTGACTATACGGTATTTGCTTGAGATCAATAAATATTTTAATATTGTGTTCTAAGTGAGCAACATATTTCAAAAGAAAGAGTGATATAAAAAATATCTCATAAAATTAAGACATGATAAAAAAAATTTTAGGCGTTTCCTTTTTTACTATTGTGAAATTATATAAGACTTGAATATTATATCATTGATTCATATCTCTCAACGCATAACTAAAATAATCTGGCAACAATTAATTAAGAGTAAAATTCTTTCTTGAGAGAAATTACCATTTTATCGCTTTAAATTTACTGTTTTTATGATAATGAGAACATATATCTAAAAGCACTTATAAAATCACATTTAACCACCATGAACTTGAACCTGCTGAATATAATGTACTAAATACAAATTGATTTCAACCTTTCTCAAGCAGCTCAGCTCTCATCGTCTGCTGATTTGCAACTTTTAATTTAATGAGATTAGAATATGGAATTTTTAAATTAGTTAATCGTGTGTGTGTGTGTGTTACTGATTCTTCTATCATGGGAGAATTTTAAACTTAGGCTACTTTTACATTAAAGCTTGGGATTACTTAACACATATTAATGCACAGTTTCAAGCAATTTGCTCAAAACAACAACGGAAAATGATCTATAAACCGTGTGGCAGGCAAGAAAAAAAAATAGAATCGACGCGAGGGTTAAGCATTCATGAATCAAATTTTCTTTCCTAAGTATTAAAAAAAAATCAATGATTTAGTTTTGGGGCAGGTAAGAATGCGTTGGTAAAGACGTGCGTGTTATATCGTTGGTAAAGACAACTGTCCAATAAATAAAATTGAATAATAGTCAGCTTAGTCGAAATGTTCAGAATTTTATGCGTCTAAAAATTACAGTTCACTTCATATATCAATATTATTCGGAGTGACTAACGAATAAGGCTTAATAAAAAAAAATAATTCTAAAATAACATTAATCCTTCACCTGTCTTTAAAGAAATAACTCTTTCGGAGAAAAAAAATACAACCAAATATAAAATCATCTGAGTTAAAAAGTGTGAAATATATCAATCTAAATACACCGTCTGACTTCCAGGTCCCCCTTGAAGCAAAAATGACGAGAAAATCATCATTTGAGGTGTCGCTGTCTATTCATAAAAATGATAAAAAATCAAGTATCAAGCCATTTTCATCCATAATATATTTTCTGAAAATAGTCCTAGGTCATCTTTTAATAAAAGAAGCTGAGAGGAAGAAAGATTTTCTGTACATTTATCATCATGAAACTTTCGTCGTTTACATTACTAACCTGGGTTTAATTTTTCTTTATTTCTTCCTAAATTACTTATGATAAATTATGTTCACCTTCATCTCACCGCAGTTTGTTGTGTTACTGATATAATAGTCAATGATTGCATATCGTTGAAAATTTGAAACGCCTTGTTCAAAAGGAACATTCTAGGGACACACATATCAGAACTATTTACAAGGAAATTCCTTGCTTGAATGTTTATGTTTGAATACTTATTTAAAAGATATAATATTAGAAAATTTATATATTAAATTTATAAAATTTTATTATTTATGATATTTAATACTGAAAATTCTCTTTACTCAAAAAAACTTTAATTCTGATAATAAAAAAATAACAATCTAAAGAAAATCCTAGCATTATTAGAAAGGAAAGAAACATTCTAATAAGAAAAAATTGTAAAAACTTTAAAAACGAATGTTTTAAAAATACTATATTACTTTAAGGGAACAACACCTTAAAGCTGCATACGACGAGGGATCACCTTGTACCACACCTTCCAACACTCGGCTTAATCCAGGCTCACACTTATCAATTTCTTCTTTGTCGGATTTTTCAAGACAGCGGCCGATTTCATTTCTATCATCTGAAAAAAGTGCTGTGAATTAATAAGAAAATAATTATAAAATAATAAGAAAATTAATTATTTCGAAATGTAAGAAATCATACCTGGCATCAAAATATAGTTATCTTCTTTGTTCCGATAATTTACTGAAAATAATCATAATATATAGTTATTAGATTATTTATTATAATGAATATGTCATATGTATATTATTTTATATAATTTTAAGAATTCAGTTAATTTAGGCACACATTGCAAAGGGAAGATCTGTATTAGAAAATTACGAAAACGATGCGCAATGTTTTAAAATATAATATGAGTTGTAAAATGTATTTAAATATTGGCTCATTTTAAAAGCCCTTTAAATATTTTTATATAGCACGCTTGGATTTCAAAGTACCCTATTAAAAACATTTAAAAATGTTTTAAAAAAATTAATATTTTTTGCGTAACATTTTTGGTGCGATTTTTTAAAAAAGCTGAGAAAACATAAAATGCCATTTTTCTAAAAGTTGATCTCGCATGATTATACCTTGTGTAATCTAATTATAAGAAATATTGTGAAAAAATTGAAGACAGAAATTCATCTTTTTCTTTTTTAAAAAGGAAGAGGAAATTTAAATATCAGCGACGCGCATACAAGGGATATTTTTGTGTGTCATTTGCGGTTATCGTGCCATAAGTTACGGGTCAGTTTCTGTTAATTATGGCTTCCCTCCAATCGACATTGCTATTCTTCATAAAATTGCTTTTAGGAAAATCTCTCTGCTTCTTCCATCTCTAATTATGATCTTATACTGTCTCCATTTTCTCCCCCTCATCATTCAGAGAGGAAGGTTATCAATGTTATTAAACTTAGAGACAAAAGCTTGGATGATTTTCCTGATATTTGCTATACTGATAGCAGTAAAATTGATGGCCAAATTGGTTTCGTTTTTGTTGTCTTCAGGAGTGGCGTTGAATCCGAGCACTTTCTACACTCGTGGACAAAAAAATTACCACATCAAGAAGGAGTCGTCAAAATGAAACGAAATTTTACATACGTAATAACCACTTTGATATAAGTAAATGATTAGAAAATCAAAGAAAAAGGATCATTTATTTGAGAGAAAAAGACGAAAGAACGGAAGATTTAATACCCTGTTGAACCCCCTCCAGCGCGAATGCATGAAGCGATACGATCGCGCATTGAGGCATACAAATTCTGTATGATATTTTGAGACATTTCGTTCTATATGTACAGTAACCTTGCCTCTAGTTCGTTCAAACAGTGGAATTCCCAATTCACCGTCCCAAATGATCCCAGATAGGCTCGATTGGAGACAAATCTGGGGATAGGGCAGGCCAAGAAAGGGTAGTAACAGTGCGGAGATATTCTTGTCTCCCTTGCGTGTATGGCTAAGCATTATATTGTTGAAAAACGGCTGATGGGAGCCGTTGCATGAGTGGCAACGCATGTGGTTGCAGGATGTCGACATAACCGCTGGGCTGTCATGGTGCCACGGATCAATACTAGGGGTGACCGTGTATTGTAGGCAATGGCACCCCATACCATCACATCAGCTGTGAGAGCGGTGTGTCACTGTAAAGCAAAGGCAGGATTAAGGCGTTCACCACGGGGTCTCCACACATGAACACGATTGTCATCACTGTTGAGATTGAATCTGGATTCGTCACTAAGGATGACCTGGTTCCATTCCACTACAGTCCAGTTTCCTCGAGTGCGGTACCACTCCAAACTAAGGCGTCGATGGCTGTGTGTCAAGGACAGCACACATAATGGGTGCCGTGATCCCAAATGTCCTTCAGCCAGGCGTCTTCGTATGGTTCGAGAAGACACAGGCGGTCTTCTCGACGACTGATCTGTCGAGGGCATCTTGATCCTAGTCTTCGTGTAAATGACATCTCTCGGATCCACTGGTCCCAACACCTCCTCACAACACAATCAGCTGGCCTAGCTGGCCACCCAGCTTCCATCATGCCGATAATTCTCCCCCTCTCAAATTGCGACAGCTGCTCATAGTGTCTTCGAAAACGGCGTAATGGCAAGTCTACCTCAGCTCTTTCTTTGTAAACGATTCTGCACACTCAAACAAGCTTTGGTTACCTGTTTTATACTCTACCCTCTACCGGCTATACGTAATGCGCAATCAAACTGCACTTTCGTTACTATCCCGCAATTATTTCTTGGTGCGCTAATTTTTTGGTCCATGAGTGTATTTAGAATACGTGATCAATGCACAGTTTTTGTAGCTGAACTTTTATGTTTAAACTTCGCCATTAAATGGATCATTGAACAAAATAGTGTCGTCTCAGACTATCTCATTTGCCCCTATTCTCTGAGGTGTATTTTTTCGCCATACAACATAATCGTCGAGATCCAAAAGCGACTTAAAAGCCTGAAAGATAAAAACATTTTTATAAGTTTTGCATTTTTTCGCAGACACACGGGCGTTCATAGAAATGAGTGGTCCGATTGGCTTGCAAGAACTACTACCAAGTGCGAAACTGGCATTGCCGTTAATATTCCTAATTCATTTTCCAAGAAGATTATGAAAGGAATGGTGAAGTCTTGGAACCAAGTATATCTAATTTCAAATAAAAAGAAATCTAACAAGTAATTTTTTCCGACCATTAATAAGAGAGACTGTCCTGCCATCATTTTTAAACTAATTACAAAATAACCCAATTTCTAACTGGCCATGGTAACTTTAAAAGCTATTTGAATAAATTTAAATTAGTTCCGTCATCTTCCTGTGATTGTGATATATTGGTGGCAAGGAAAATGTAGAACATGTGCTTCTTCTGTGTTCCAAGTTTGAAAGCAAACGAAATATCCTAAGACAGGCTTTCGAGAAACTTAATATAAATAATAATGGCCTCCGAATCTTCAGCAGCTTATTTTCACCAGAAGTGCTTTTAAAAAGTTATGTGAATTTGTTGTATGTATTTAGAATCCTTCATAATCTCAAAAGATTTTTTTTCCTTCTTTCCTTTGTAATGTGTACTTAGTACCAACTTCTGTGGGCCCCGTGTGATACTTTGTGATGCACGGGGACTTTACAACAGATTTCAATAAAAAAAATAGGATAAAAAGAATGAGAAAATTTTGAAATGTTAAAATATAAGGTACTTACATGTGGTCGACCTATTTAATTAAATTAAAAGACGTCTCCAAATGCCGCTATTTGCATTCAATAATGGAAAACCTTTTATGCACAAGTTCAAATATACTATCAATAATAATAATAACAAAAATGACATTTGGAGGAACTATTTGAATCGGCGATGTCTTTCGATGTGGTGAAATTGGTCGACGGTTTCATACGTAAGTACCAAATATAGTTAATTCATTGATCAATCAAATAGTGTTAAAAATTTTAATTGAAAGTAAAATAACGTTGAGAGAGAGAGAGAAATGTAAAATAATCCGTTTGGGATTTTGGAATCCCAATGCATATTCATGAGTGCATTTTAAGAATCAACTGAAAATCTAGAAACCTTAGAATAATATTTGATACATAGACACACACACAGAACAATTTTGGCTTTTGTAATCAAATAATCTTCATTTAATAAATAATTAAAACAAAATAGTTAATTAGACAAAAACATTCAAATTAATTTTTACATATGGAATGTGTTTTACTTACATTTCAGTGGGCATAAACTTCTATTCAAAAACTTCTGAAGTAATTCAGTTATCATTTCATGAGCATGAGCATTGCATACTGATAATGCATCAAGTACACAAGAACAATCTGATCTAAAATTTTAATTTAAATAATTATCATAAAGAAAATATATGAAACAATTTTAAAATAAAACATTATTTTCGATTTATCTCTTTTCCAAAAATATCTTATTAAATATTAATCCAAAGACTTTTTGATGTTACTATTTGTTTTTATTTATTATTTTATATCTCAAACAGAAATGTAAAATATTTTTCGTTCAATGCAACTTTTATTTCTCAGTTTTATTGACAATACACTTTTTACACACCCAACATTATATTATCACTATATTTCATACAAATTCCTTAAAGTTTTATTTGAAACCAAAAAAAATTAAAAATTTATATTTTAAGAACAGTGAAATTCACACATAGAATTTGATTTACAGAATATTATTTCAATAAAATCTTCAATTGTTTTTCAATTAGCAAGTATCATAATTCAAAATTCAATATTAGTTCAACACAAATATAATTTAAAAAATTATAAAACTCCTTGAAACAAATGTTTTTAGTTCAAATATAAATTCATAAAATTACATAAATATAAAATACTAACTTTTATTAGTCGTGTCTTATGAAAATAAAACAGGAAAAAGCATTAGAAAGAATATGTAATTTAATCGCGTTTAATAAGTTTGAATGGTTAGTTAAAATGTTTAGGAATAGCTCTTAAATTATCGTAAATCATTTTGACCTTCACGTATAAAGAAATAAGTACAGAAAAAATGCACTTACACTTTCATTAATTCTTCTGTTATAATTAATTCCCCAGAAGTTACTTTCATGAAAAAATCTAGCATTCCAGGAGCACATTTGTCTAGTTTCGTCTTATCAACCATTTCCGTACATTCTTTCAAAGATTCCATATTATCGCCTGAAGTAAATAAAATTGTCATATTACAATTATGAAAAAATATTTAGTTCTTAAAAATTTAATGTTTAGTTACAGAATAAATTTTAATCCTAAAAACTATTGTGGAATTAAACGTGTTTCGAAAATAAATACAAGCTTTATATTATTAAACTTTGCACTTCTTTTATTTCAAAACGCTTATTCTTATTTCATAGTAAAATAGCTTATTGGCAGACGATAATGTTCTTTCCATTTAACATATTTTTTTATCACGCGATTAAATTTTCTTTCATATGTAATTTAAATCTTATTTGTTAAATTATTTATTGATTATTCATTAAATTAAAAATAAATGTAACTGTCATAGTTTTTAAAAAATTAATATTTGGGTACAAAAAGAATTTTAATACTAAAAATTATTATGGTCTATGTTTCGGAAACAGATACAAGTCTTATGTTGCATTATATTTGCATAATATTTTAATAAAAATGTCCATTTTTATTCCGCAATAAAATAACTTATTGACAGACGATAATATTCTTTCAATTTGACATATTTTTTATCTCGCGATAAAAAATTTCTTTCTTTTGCACAAAATTTTAATCTTATTTGTTAAATTATTTATTAATTATTCATTTAATTAGAATATATTTAATGAACTGAATAACCGGTAAAGGCAGATGTTACAGGGGCAGGTCTCTCAGCTATTACAATCATAAATTTATAACAACACAATTTCTTACCTATTAGGTGAGCTCTTCCAATCACATTTTTATTCATAATTTCCAAAAAGTATTTTCTAGTTTTCTCATTACATGATTTAAAATCAGAACCAACACAATCCATAAAGAACTGCAGAACTCTGAAAAAATTACATGAAACACATAATTTAATTACCATTCGTGCAAATATAAATAAATATTCTCTCTTTTGTGAATTTATTATTATAAACACAGTATAATTTTGTTTAAAGCAACACTACTCTAACTCTAACAGCAACATTGAGTAAAAACTTTGAGAACAATAAGGAGAATACTTTTATCCCTATCGGGTATTAAAATTGTCAGTTAACTTAACTTACTTATGCATATTTTAAATAATTAGAGGATTGAATATTTAAAACATGTAACTCGCTTTTTAATCACTAAATGTATTGAAACACGCTATGTATGTTGTTTTTCTTTAGGGAAAATTGAGTATTACACTCAAAGTTCGCTTCTCAGCTTGTACTTAAAAAGTATAGAGCAACCCCAGAAGATACCAGAGTTACCAGATTGGTGACTTTATCGCTCTTGCCAACAAATGTGGCGGAAAGTATTATATCACCAAGGAAGCACCGAGAAGGTTCGACCCCTCTAGAAATATCCATATGGCTGTATAATGGTCGGTGGAGTTTAGTAAAGAGTCAGTAGAGATCACAGTTCAGTCTTGTACGCGATAAAAGAGAGAATAGCAGTGGAACTCTTCTAGAAAGCCGTTTCTGGAGCATTGTAAAACTTGCTAAAAACGAGTGCATTTTCCACTACTGGGATTAATCCGTTATAATCTTTCTTTGTGTATGTGCATCGATTTGTCTTCCTGTAGTCATTTGCTCATTCTCATCCATTATTAAATCTGTTATTATTCTAATAATTAGAGTTCTCGGCTGCTTTTCTCTCACGCAAAATTTTAACAGTATCTTGACAAAAACTCTTCACCCAGTAGAATTCGACAAAATCGTCGAAAAATACATTTTATTGATTATTTGTTCTTCGAGTATGAAGTATTTTCGGTATTAATAATAATCCAAATGTTGTTGAAAAGTTCCATGAGAAGAAGCATTTCCCTTTCTATAAATTTATTAGTGCATCTTCCAAAAGTTCTTTGGTAGTGTAATGATCACTTCTCCCACATGACGCAACCAGAAAAGAACGGGAGTAAATCACTTAATAACAGGCCGAAGGAGATCTATCATCAACCCAGTTATTCAACACGTAATAAGGTGAGGTTGCAGAATATAGATTGGTGGCTCAAATCTAACTTTCAAGTCAAGGTCAACACAGCTTACGCTGAAATAAGGACTGAGAAATTGAACACTAGATGGCAGGCAGCACTATCAGATGAATCTAAGCACTATCACTCCTGAAGATTCTAAGACAGGGGTGTCAAACTCGCGGCCCATAATGAACATTTTTGCGACCCGGCCAGTTTATCAGCACACAATAATGTGTAATAAAATATCAAAATTTCTCCCGAAATAGGAAAGATAGCAGAAAAGAGATGTCAAGTGTCAGGACGTAAACATTAAGTTTTCTTGTTCTTTTTTATTTATGCTTATTATTACGTATTATTCGAAATAAATTTATGTTTCTATGTATATTGATTTTTTTTGTGGCCCACTTAAAGTTAAACCTTGTTTGTATGGCCCAATTTAGTCTTTGAATTTGAAACCGTTGTTCTGAGACATTTCAAAAGTCAGAACTAATAATTTAAAAGACCACGGTGCATGCAGCAAATAGACTCCCTGTCTCAAATAGAGGCTGACAATGACATTAAATAGAAGAACTTTCCAAGTGAAAGGGTGTCCCGTCTCTCTCAAATCACAACCAATGAAAGGACATGAATACAAATCGAACTGACCCTTGGAGAAACTCCTTTTTACCCCAATCATCTAACACTCAGCATGTTGTGACTGTGAACCGGCAAGTTGATGATTTGAACCAAACACCAAAGCCAATATCAGCAGCTTGTAGCCAAAATATTTTATCAATGTCGCCCTCAGAAGCAACACAAAGATTAATGGCATCAGACCTTGTAATTTTGAGCCATGAATAAGAGACGAGCTCTGACCCTAGTCTCCTATCACCCACACCACACCAATCTCAGAACTTTGCAGCTCAACAAAAGTTTAACTTTCACGTAAACCTAGTTAAACAAAGGATATTTTCTCAAATCGGGACTTAAACCCACTGCTTGACTGCAACATCTTTGGCTAGGACAAGAAGTAGTGACAATTTGACTACAGCAGTTAATTATACAGCAGACGAATTTTAATGTGTATGTATCCCCTAAATGATAATTTATTATAGAAGATGGGTAATTACTGATAACAGAAGAGTAGCTCATGGCGTTACGATACATGTAGCTAAGAAGTACGAATAAATATTTCTTTGATTGTAGTACATAATTTTATAATGATACACTTTTGTACTTTTATACCATTTTAGAAATTATCTAAAATACAGTTTTAGAATAGTTATTAAACATGTAAATCTAATTAGTAATTAAGGAGGAAGAATATCAAACACATAAATAACTCAGATAAATGTTAAGATGTAAGTATATAATTTGAATTTTGCAGTAATAAACTGCATTCTTACCTTAAATTTCCTTTTCCTATTCTAGAAGCATAAGCTTTGATTATCGGCAAACAAAGACGCACAGAATGCTTCAAACTTTGTATACATTGTTGAGAACCGTCATCTATAAAGGAAATATAATTTATTCACATTAAATGTATGTTTTATCATAGATATAAATTAAAGATTATTATTTTAATATTTTTAAGTTATACTACATCCAAAACATTCATTACTTCTTTTGATTTCCAGGTGCTTACGAAATAAATTATCAACCCATTTCGTCAAATCAAAAAACATCATCAAGTGCTACGATATGCGATCAATAGAGGAAATAGTTTCTGAGCATGTTCAAACACAAAAATAATAACGATGATGGTATTTGGTGACATTTCACATATTCCATTACAAAACTTCCATAAAATTTTCTTAAAAATTAGTTTTACAGTGCTTAAACTTTAATTAGTCGAATGATATTAACATCTACTTATGGTACATAAAGTATTAGGAGTAAGAACCATTTGATGTGTGTGTGTACGTGCGCGCGTGCATATGTACAAAAATACACGCATATAAAGTGAGAAAGAAAAGATGTATTTAAATAACTGCACAGATGTTTGAGTATGACTCTAAAAGCATGTGAAAAATAAAACGAAAATTCAAACCTAAGAGGACAGAGTACGATTTAATTGGGAAAAATCGGCAAAAAGTCAAATCTAATTTTTTTCAGCCTAAATTATTCCCTTTGAATACTTTTCTATTCTCTCACAAAGTTTGAAAGCTCTAAACTTAAAAGACGCAGAGTTATGATAGCTTATACGTTCGTTTTTATTCATATCCCAATGGCAAATCAGAACTTTAAACTGACTTGTCTCAGAAACATAAAATAACTTGTTTGTCTACATTTAAAATTCTAAGCCTTTTTTTCTATTGTGCTTTGTTTATGCTTTGAAATTTTTTCTAACGTGCTAATAATGCATGAAACAAAAGTTGGTATCCACTTTTCAATCAAAGCAATGTGCTTATGTTTTTAAAATAATTTAATTTAGAATTTATAAATTTTTTAAGGAATTTTCACTAAGCATGCACAAAAAGACGTATTTTACGAATACCAATCATGTTATCAAACAAAACCCATGCCAACTTTTGTAATACATGGTTTGACGTACTTGTAAATCAAATTTCATGTGTGTACGTAAATTTTTGTAGGAGGAGTATCATTTTAAAAAATAGCTTAATAAATTTTAATTTTTAAAAAAAATGTTTATCCTTTAACGAAATTTTGAGCACCAAAATGTGTTTTACGTAATATATAAACAGGGGGACAGGTAAAAAAATTTTAAAAATCATTTTATTAAAGAAATTTATGTAAATCGTTTCATGTCCCCTTAAGGGAAATGAATAAGAAAAGTGGTAATTCTCTCTCTCTCTCTATTAAAATATAGCTTTTTTATGTAATTAGATTGAGAAAATCCACAGACAGAAAAAAATATAAATAGAAGCCATGAAAAAGTCTTAGTTACCAACAATAAGACTTTCTAAGGACATTTCTTTTTCAAAATTTTTATTAAATTCATTCATTTTTATTTACTTGAAAAATGTCCACCATATTCTCCAAAAATATCCGTCGATGTGCATTATATAATATTGTTACTTTGATCGGAGTTCGAGTATTGTATGCCAATCAGTCGCAAAGAACAAGGCAGGTCTTAAAGAGCGATGAGAATTTATTGTAGAAAATCCAATCCTTTAAACACAGGATTCAGCAGCAATATTCACAAAATAAATCTCAAAAGATCTTCACACCTTCAAAAACACTCAGACACTATTATCAGTGTCTAAAATACTCGTATATAAAAGATTATTCATAAGCAATCGCTCTTTCAACAGACGAAGTAATCACTATTCGCTTCAACAGTCAGAGCAATATTAACTGATCGCTAGTCAAACCAGAGGTGTTGACTGTAAGCATCGGAGCACCTGATCTCCAAAGAGGTCTTAATCTCCTATCGAACACTTGGGGAGTAGCATTGAAAATCTAACTTGCCCTTGTTAAAGTTAAGTAGAAATGGATAGTACTGGATTGCTAAAAATAAAACTCGGGGTCGCATTTGCGCCCGAGAATCTTAAGGGTGTTTCGCTTCGACCAATGGCCGGGGGTTTTCCGGACAGTGGGCGGAGCGAGCTTTCGAGGGAGGCGGCTTTGAAAAAACTAAAAATCATTGAATTGAGAGATCTTTGGAATGAGAAGAGCTAAAATTTAGGCCTCTCGGTTTTGATTTTTAACTAGGTTTTGGTAGAAGATATCAAGTCTTTCTTCGTCTTTAGCGTAACTAAATTGCCTACCCATTTCTAAAAGAAAGGGGTAGTCTAGAAAAAATCTTCTGAGTTCGCGTATCGCGTCTTTGAAGCCAAAGTCTTTATCATTACTATTTTCATTGATTGAAGGGGTTTCTTCAGTGGCGGCCGGAGTTCCGGGAGTAGTTTTTTGTTTCGAAGCGCCCGAGAGGGCAGCTGCGAAGGAGAGATTTGGGGTGACCTTTTTTGAGGTTTTGTTAGATTCGGTAGAGGTGTTACGGTTGCGAATCGTTTCACCTTTCTGAGTTTTCTCTTGGGAATTCCTCACATTGGCTCCAATTTGCCATGTGTCCCGTCTTGTTGCAATTGATGCATAATGGATTTTGTATCTTATCTTTAATGGGGCATTCATTTGTACGGTGTGATTCACCGCATTTTAAACATCTGGTGCGCATGAAGCAATTTTTCGACGAGTGGTTAAACAGGTTACAGTTGTAACACTGTGAAACCCCCGGTCGTCTGTTAAAAGCGTCGATCTGCACCACGAGGTAGCAGCACTTTTTTACTTTAAAAATATCTGGAGAGTCGGCTTTCTTTTCAAGCTCAACCATGAAAATGGGGAGCGGGGATTTAGTTTTTGATCGGGTGAGCTGAGCCACCTTTTCTACGCTAAATCCTTGAGAAGTTAAGTCTTCTTGGATCTCATCGATTTCAGTAGAAATCGGGAGGCCTTTGATGACAACTTTCAGGGGGCGGGAATCTGGCGGGTCGATTACGTAGAATTCCTCGCTTATTTTTTTGAGGTAATCTGTCACAATGCGATGTTCGTCGGAGGTTTTGCAGAAAATCTTAAAGTATTTCCCTGCGAGCTTGACTTCGCATTCGGGGAAATCTTTGTTTAAGCTTTTAATGATTGATCTGTAGTTCGCTTTTTTATGTTTGAACATAATTGGGGGGACTTTAGGGCGGGCGGAAATTGGAGCCGCAGTTTGGTCTGAAGTCGCGGGGTTTATTTCAGCTTCCTTTTCAGAAAGGCTGCTGAATTTATTCTGTACGTTAACAGGCTGACTGGTCCCGGCAATGGGGACAGAGAATTTTAGTTTTTTCGCAGTCTTTTTGGGGGAGACGAAACCCCTGTCATCATTTTCAGTTTTATTACTATCACGGCTCTCTACGCGCGAGTGTTTTTTCACACTTGGCTCTGGGGGGTCCTTTTGCTTAGTAGAGTTTTTAGCATTTCCCGGGCAATCCAGTACAGGGCAAGGAAGAAACAAAGCTAACTCACCCAAGTTTTGCTCCTTCTGGGAGGAGAGTTCATCGTGTTCTTTTTCGAATCCAACGAGGGCGTCATCATCGGTGAGGTCAGGAAATTCCTTCTCACTTCGGATACAGTGCTCGAGGAAGGAGAGTCTGCCGTTCATCATCTTAATACGTTTTTGTATTTCTTTGTGGCGACGGCATTTGTCGCTATCGGTTTCTTCTGGCGGAGGCTCGACAGCTTTCGTTTTGGGATCTTTCTGTTTGCGGCGTTTATCTTTTCCCGGAGGATGAAACATGGAGGTGTAGTCAGGAAGGGAATAGCTGAACTTCAGAGGGTTCGGATCTGTTTCCATATCAGACATCGTTACTCTCTCACGTTATGAATGCGAGTTGACTGACTTTCGGCGACCATCTCTCTATTTATATCCCTCACCGATAATTCGAAGAAAGACCCGCTTGCGTCATAGATCTTGAAATTAGTGTATTTCTCTACTAATTTCAAGAAGAATCCCGAGAGTTCCGAACTCGCCAAAATAGTCGTCAAGTCACCAACTTTGTCGCCAAAAATGATGCCAACTTGACTCTATCACCAAGATTTCGCCAAGTTCCCATTGAATCACCACTATAACGTAAGGAATGGCATTTGCCTGTGAATATTACAATTTTAACGTAAATTAAACCTAATTTAGAATAAGATAAAGGTATTACACATCCACACAAATACAAATTATTTACACTATTTTACACAAAATTCGTAGCAATATTTATATCTAGCGAGATAAAACATGTTGATATGTTACCGGAACGTAATTTAAATCAAATTACAAAGATTATTTTTGCTTTACCACATTTTTATTTGTATTGTTAATAATTTAAACTCTTTAATGCATTATGGAACGTATATATTTATTGCAAATAAAATCTTTCTCTTATTTTCAATTTATTTTTAAGTGATTTTCACTGTATTCGAAAATAACTACCCAGAGGTACATTAAATCTCAGCTATCAACTAAAGGGTACCTCACTGCAACTAATTATAATAGCTAAATAAAAATTAAGCATAATTCTTCATAGTTTATAATAGCCAACCAATAGTTGCTAGTTAATAGTAGCTGTGATTTTTTAAAACTAATATTATGTATATATACAGCTTATAATATAAAATATATTAAAATTCACTCTTTAAAAACAAAACATATGAGAGAGAGAGAATATTTATATAAAAAGTTCAAATAATACATCACTATTTACCCCATGTTTGTGCCAATTTAACCAGCTCGTTCCATATATTTATGATTTGTATTTTCATCTCCAGTATTACGGAATTGTGATGTTTATAGGTATAACAAGAGGAGCCAATAGATGCTTCCTTGCATTCTTTCCAGATATCAGTATATCTAAAAAGAGGATTAATACATGTATAGCCAACGATTTATTAATAAGAATCAATCAAAAATCCAAATAAAATTTGATATTTATGTTATGACTTCATTGTTTTATTAAACTTTAAATTACATATTGATAAACAATATCTGATTTTAAAATTTAATAAGATATATACACCTCAATTTCAAATATCTTGTCCCAATATTTGGATCACTTTGAAGAAATTACTGGCGACAAAAAACTTTACAAATTAGATACATGTACAAGCACAAATAAACCCAATTTTTCAACAACCGATATATAATTAATATTTATCAATATATAATTTGCAACTTTTGAAATTAGTTCTTATTTTTAACTATTTTCAGTTGGCGTTTGATAGTCCGTTTTATTTGATTCTATTTTCCCTAGAGATTTGAAATTCATTTTCAAAAAATTACGTGTACGAATACGCGGAAAGCTACTATAACTGAATTTTCGAGTATTCTTTGATACAATCGAGAAAAGAGTTTAAGGCAGTGAATGGGCTAAATTCTTGTGATGTCATAGTAACATGATAATTACACAATCACGTGTTTCCAGCCAATCGGTTCATGTTCTTCTCTTTTGCCAACTTTGCTTTTTACAAAAACTTTCTTTTAAAAAATATGTATTTGTCAACGATAATAATGTACATAAAACTAAACTAAATTGACTGATTTAAAAGTAAATGTAAATATAAGATTTTTTTTTTTAATTTTGAAAAATATTTTGAAGAATTTAATACTAGAACATCTTTACCACATTAGAAGTTTTATTTAAATTTTACTAGCAGAACAAGTACAAGTCTATCATTAGTTTTGAATTCAATGGAGAACACGTGATTGCATTTATCACGTGACCATCACGAAATTAGCCTTTTGCACAATTTTTTAAACAGGATTAGCCATCAACTAACTTTGTTGTTTCATGCAGATGAATTTGGAGCACATCAGTTTAAATCAAAATCAATTCTCAACCCTTTTCGTTTGAGCATCCCTCCCCCTTTCCCGAGTCCTAACTTTTAGCATGTGATCCTCCTCCCCATGTACGCATATGTACTATTCCTGAAAGAAATATTTATTAGTATATTACTAAATACTAATAACCAAGCAATTCCAAATAAATGATATTAAAAATGCTAATTTTAATTGATAATGCTGGAACATATTTTCTTATAGAAGTAATAAAAAAGCTAAATATATACTATTTGAAACAATATATATCAATGTATTTTGAAGGTAGTTACATATGTAAGTTTTAATACGGTCCTAGTGTCTAATGTTTTGATATTATATTAATGTCTGATTTCGTGAGTCAGATAAATATTATCTCTTTGCACAATATAAAGCCTATTACTATTTTTCTTAAAAAACAACTGTGTTATTCTTACTCAAACCATTTTCCAAAAGTTGATGGGAAAGTAATGGCTTATATTTTGTCATTTTTAATTCTCTAGGGACAATAACTTCTTTTGTTCCATTAACTGCAGGAAGCTATAAAAAATACAAATATCTTCTAACCATAAACTTTTGGACATTTCTATGACATTGAACAAGAATTATTTTATTATTATCAAATTATTGTATCAATAATATTTTATCACGACCCCTCCTCCTTCCCTCAATTTTTCTTGTGGACCTCTTCAAAGCTTATGGAGTCTCAAGGGTGTTAATTTTTTGTCTCGGGAACTTAGAGAATATAAACAATTTTCAAATAGATATAATTCTTTGAAATTTAAATTAAATAATTCGAATTTTTTGCACATTATTTATAAGGGAATGAGGTTTCAAAGAGGTACAAAATATTTAAAATATAATCATAATTTTAAAAATTATAAGCATATCAAAATAAGAAACATCTCTGAAATAAATATTAAGTAATGTTTACGTTGTGCATGCTATTTTCTAAAATATTAGCCTTTGATGTATATGTTACAGGGAAATGATTAAATTAGAGTTTTCATCAAATCCCTAAGGAAGATGATTAATTCATGCAAGATGGTAAAATAAGAACTCTGTAAGGTGATTTTCCTAAGGAAAGTAAGTGATTTGATCAAATCCTTAACCTGTTTCAGTAGAATGATGAAATAATATTGTCAAGAGTTTAAAAATGTTTAAAATGGTATAAGATAAAATATATTGGCGTTTTCATTGCTGCTTTTTATACGGTTTTTGGCTACAGGGATCCGAGCAGTTCCGCTCATCATTTGCGATGTTGCCGGCAATCGTAAAAAAAGCGCTCGCGAGAAACAGATGATCCCACGATACTCATATACATCATGGCTATTGAGTAAACGTGATGATAAATAATTTTTTTTGTTCTAGCCAGTAAAGTATAGATCAGCTATACTCAACCAGCGTCCCACCGAGTCTTTTTAAGTGGCCCGGTTCTGGTCCATTGGTCTGAGGAATTCACTTATTTAAGAACATCGTATTAAAAATTTGGTGGAAAATTCTTTGTCAAGAAATCAAATATATCAATTTTACTTTTTGCTGTCAGTGTCGCACGAATATCTTGCAAAAGTGAAAATTTTTCGAAAAAAATATATCATTTCAAGACGATTGGTTGGTTTATTATTTTGCAGTGTAAAACAAACATGGATCAGTAGTAGTTTGATCAGTCACGAAAGTGCTGTATTTAAAAAATACCAATAAACAGGAATCATTCAATGACACTTTTCCTCAAAAATCTCTTTCAAGAGGTGGAAAATATGCTTTCTTCAATAATCTTTCCAACAGCAACAAAGTGTTTTGTCCATGGTAATATCACAGCGATAACATCCTATGAAGTCTGTTATATTATTGGTAATCATATGAAACCGTTTACTGATGCAGATATTGTGAGGAAATGTTTCTTAAATGGTTCTAATTTCGTGTTAGTGACAAAAAGAATACAAAAAATAATAATTAAAAAAAAGAAAAACAGGGGGGTTACATTTTGAGATCAATTTTCCACATTTTAAATTTCAAATGTTATCTTGTTTTTAAAACATTTCTTTCCCCTCCCCCATTTATCCTCATGTTGCAGCTCGTGAGAAATAACTAACATATGTATGCGGCCCGCGTGAAATAGCTAGCACGTCTATGCGACCCATTAAAAAAAAAGGTGGAGTACCCCTTGTATAGATCATACTTCAGGTGTACAACTGCCCGCGATAAATAGTGTTTGAGTTCATCGTTTTTTATGGTTTTTACAAAAACAGAAAAAATCGAAAGTCGATTTTCTGGGATGAAATATCGATTCACTGAATCGATTCAATTCTACAATTTCGATTTAAGAATCGATTTCCTTTGGCCCGAGGAATCACTTTTTCGATTAATCGATCTCAGATAGTCACCCCTACTCTTGGAATTGAATCCACTTTCGTTATGCATTTTACAATGCCATCTATTGGTGCACTTAAAAACTTTTTTCTCATGCTATACTATTTCCTCCAGTATATTCAGTTCAAGATTGAAGTCATTCTGAGCAGTGGTTCTTTTTTTACAGCATTTTCAAAGTGGAACTTTAATTTTTATCACTTTATACTTAATTTAATGATGGTTTAAATTCATTTTAATACGAATTTTTGAAGGAACTTTCTCTAAGCTTTCGCGCTATAATTTTTGAATTAAATAAATTGCTTATTAAAGCAGACATAAACAGTTACAGACACAAATACACATAAAAACTTTCAATTTCATGCGGTAGATAATGAAAGTAAGAAAAACTTACTCCGAAAGTTGTGACATGTTCTCTTCAGTTACATGGTCGATCTTTAATTTTGAAGCTAATGCTCTACGTACACAACTCTCCATTACGATATCACTTACAAATGAAGAATATTTGCAGCGTCGAGTTGAACCTTTGGAGAATAACTGAATATAATTTGAATATATGAATTAGAGAAGTGAATGACATGAGAAGCCCCGTGGAGAAGTGAGATGGAATTTGTT
This sequence comes from Trichonephila clavipes, assembly GCA_019973935.1. Lineage (NCBI taxonomy): Eukaryota > Metazoa > Arthropoda > Arachnida > Araneae > Nephilidae > Trichonephila > Trichonephila clavipes. The sequence goes on from BMAU01015912.1 coordinate 47,831, forward strand.
ACAATGTAATAAATTAAACATGTAGTTCATGTTTCAAAGGTAGAATATTTGATCTATAAATATTTTTCTGAAGCCCAGTGGCTGAGCGGTAGTGCATCGTGCTTCCACACCACGCGTTCAAGGTTCGATCCTAGGACTGGGCAAGGTCGACTAAGCCTTTTATTCCCTCAGTGGGACGATGAATGAGTACCAAGCTTGTTTGGGAACTTAACACTGGGAGTTTCGCGTCAGACTGACCACCTGATCGGAACATTTCCTCAGGGCCCAAGGTCATTTATACTGATATGGGCATAGTAGGCCTTGGCTCTCATGGGCTGTTGCGCCACTGAGTTAAGTGAAATATTTTTCCAGATTCAAAAAGATTCCAGCTTTTTCAGATTCTTATATTAAGTTGAGTAAAACCTTTTTAATGAAATCCTCTCTTTTTTACTCATTGTTCTACAAATAAACTAAAACTAGATAATTGTTGACTGGGATTTAACATTAAAGACAACTAATTAAATATAGCCTACAACGATGTGACTCTTAAACAGTGCGTATTATTATCAAAAGAAAATTGCTCAGTTTTAAAAAACTCACACACTTTTGTAACAAAACAGATAATCATTGAGTGAATGTTTCAAAAAAGGTTCCTGACAGCTCTCTTGGATGACATTACTTGTAGAGAATTTTCAGTAAAGACCTCACAAGCACATTCAAATCCCTTAATAATTACAATACATGTTATTTGATACTTTGCGAGAAATTCAAACTAAGAATTAATTATCCATTCAGATAGTTAAGCTAAATCCTATAATGGTTAGAAAACCAATTTTTTAAATTCCTATTTCCTTGGAAAAATTTCATTGAACAATATATTGCCAAGGGAACTTAAAATAATTTTTTAAGTAAAAAGTCCTGCAGGAAAGAAAAGATTTGAATTTAAGTTAGGAGTACGAAATAGAGTGACAATTTATATATGATTCTATTAGCAAACTATTAAAGGGAATATATTTGATTTCCATTCATTGTTTTTCAGAAATATATTCTGCTAACTTTTTTTCTGCTTATTTATTGCATTTGTGGCAGCTGAGGACACTTGACTGTGTGATACCAACAACGTGAACATTGGCGTAACATACACCCCGCAACCCCTCGCATCACGGGAGGGCCTATGCCTATGGCCCAGATTTGGGCCTAAAGCCTATTATGTTACGTTATGGATTTGTAATCCTTTGCATGATCCGGCTTGGGGCCCAAAACCTGACTTTTCAAGGGGGGGCGCAATATTCTCCGTTACGTCACTGAACATAAAAATATTTTGTGGACGTAAAATACCTATCAGAGTCTTCAATAAGAGGTAGCGCTACTGTAACTGATGTACAGGGCCGTGAGCTCGCTGCCAGCATTGTTCTGTAGAGCTGTGAGCTCGAGTCCGATGTCTTTACAGACTCACCATGTAGAGAGGCTGATGCATGTTAAATCAGTCGAGGATCAAACTCCTCATTTTGTTGAAAACTGGGATGTCAATTCTGGGCTTTACTTCGTTACTTGACAGTGATTGAGAATTCTAAGGTGCGATTAACCCTTTATCGACCGCATTATAATTTACTGCAGTTTTTTTCATGGGATATTTTTTTAATCACTACATTCAAATTAAGGGATATACATACACAAAGTACTCAAATTTGGAAAATTTAACTAGTTAGAGATAATTAATTAATTAAAGATATTCAACTGTAAAATTAATTATATACACTGTTCACTTAAAATAAATAGTTAAATCGTTTTCTAAGGTCTTAATTTACAGACAAAGAAAATAAGACACTTAAATTTTGATATTAACTATTTTTTCGGGACAAAAATGATAATCCTCGCAATCCGCTGAAAACGCCGTCCGCTAAAAACACAATTTCTCCTATAAAACTGTTCGACTTTCCCGCTAAAATACTCATTATAGAACCCGTATACTGCACTATATCATGGAAGAGTGGATTTCAAAGAATATTCGTGCTAAATATTGTCAGAATATTCGTACACAAATGGTTATTCTACATAATTTTAAAGTGAGTGGTACTTATAAGTACCGTCGGCCGATAATGGGTTAAAATAGTCATGTGCCTTCAAAATGCAATCAATACTTATATAAACATTCCTGAAAATGCATTGTATTGAATAAAAAAATTCATTTTTTGCAGTTGTTTAATACTGTAACTTTCTGTAACCATTGAAAAAAAGGAATTCCGGAACAGCACAAACTTAGATTCATTTGCCTTCCTATCTTCATTTTATCTATGATGAATTATAGATTCCGTGTAAATGCAACCATCGTGTAGAGGCTCTTCCTTCCTTTCTTCCTCAGTAGCTCGACAGCCCAGGGTGGGACTTGACCTTTTCCAGACCAGACTTCTTCCTGTCAGTGATCTCCAATTCTTAGTTCTCAAGAACTAGGATATCTTTTTCTGGGCCATCAATCCATCTATTTGGCCTGCCCTTTCTTCATGTGCAAATTGGTTGTGCATTGAAGGCTTTTTTTAGTGGTGCGATCTTCGTCCATTCTGACAACGTGAAGCTGCCCATTTAATTCGTTGCATTTCGATGAGGTTAACAATGTCAGATTCTTTATATAGTTGATAGGGTTCGAAATTTGATCTTCTTCGCCACGTTCCATTTTCCTGAACTCCTCCTAAAATAAATCTTAAAATCTTCCTTTCGTAGATACTTATGCTCTCATCTGTTCGAGACATGGACCAAGTTTCCCATGCATAAATTAATACTGATCCTAAAAGACTTTTATACGATAGAACCTTTGTTTTTCTTTTGATTAAATTTGATTTCATGTATTTTCGTATTCCATTAAGACATCTATTGTGTAGAGGCACTTGTGCACTTTAACTTGGCGAGTCTTAAATTGCTCAATTTGGCATAGTATGGATGTAGGAAGAACGGAATTTTATTTCAGGTGCTGTACTCGTCACTTGATAGTGATTCAAAATGATGAGATCCCATCACCACAATAGCCTCCACTGTTTTTCTGAATGGGCTAATCAATTAATTGGGAAGCAGGATGCCAACTCGGATACCATCTCACGAGTAGAATAAAAGAGAAGGTAGCCCCCAGAAATCTCTAAAAGATATTCTACTTACTTACAACAACTTAATGTCCACTCAAAAAAAAAACAAAGATTCATGGGGCGGGGGGAACATTTCAGCGATCAAGCTCAAAATTTCTGATCTCATTCATCGCAAAATATTACAATAGGCATCTTATTCCATAGAGATGGTTAAATTAAAATTTTAAGGATATAAAAAAAATTTCCCAGCGTAGTAAGAGTTTCTTTTGGGGGGATAATTAGCGAATCTTAGAAGGATGTTCAATTTTGAATGAAGAAATCAAAAAGAATCAGCGTATAACGAATACAATTTTATAAATGCATAAACTATTCCTTCTCGCTTCTCTCCTGGAGCCTTTATATCACATAGAAATCAGAAATTGTGAGGAAAATCTTTTTAAAAGATTATCACAATGATGTAAAATTAATATTTTCAAACATAAATTAATCAAATATACTTAAAACTGCTTAACTTACAAGCAAAAAAATATGGCTAGTATTTTTCAGAAACAATCATTTTACTTATACATACATAAAGTAATAACCGAATAAATGCTTCGCACAAAAATGAAACTAACCAAACATTTTTCGACAAAAAACAATCTTTCTGATAGAGAGAAGATAAAGAAATAAATATAAAACAGATGAGTTGTTCTTCAAAATATCTAAATCAATTTCAATAGAAAAGAATACACCAAGTCCAAATTATTCTTATAATAATAAATAGTTAATACGAGTATTATGAACTTAAGATAGCTGAATTATGCTTCTTGAGACATAATGTTTATGTCATTAATTTAGCTTAGTTTTTGGAGACAAATTATTTATATACTGATATTCTAAATTAAAATTGCTCATTTAATATAATTTCTCAAAAAATCTAAGCCAAAATCAATGCTTCCAAAAATGTAAATATTTAGTGTTGATTATGCAAGCCCATGTGCGTATGAACTGTGAAATTTTAATCGAAAAGGCTCCCAAAACACGTGCGTCAAATTTCCGCGCTTCATTCATTTTCACATTTCGAAAAATTTTGAAACATGTGATGGATCAAACATGAATGTTTGAATAACATGAAGAGTTTGTCGGAAGACTTCGGATAGTTCACTCTAAATACAGACTTAAATGTTATGCCCTATCTTATGTGAGCAACTTACAAAGACAGTTCAAAGGTTGTTAAAGTCACAACAACTAATGAAAACTAAAATTTGTCAATTACAACGAGATGTAACAAGAGTGTAACAACTTTTCAGCGGTTGCATTCCTCAGCTAGAAAACATCGACTTCGAAACCAGAATCAGTGGGAGAATTTTCTGTTAACAAATGAATCCAAATTCAGCGGCTGATATGATATTTTGAACATGCATCATGTGGTAAGGAAGCACAAACATACACGTCTTTGGCAGCAGCTCTTCAAAATATAGGAAGAACTGTTGCGCCCCTATGTTCACCTTTTCAAAGTTGCATTTGTTTCTGATTTCCTTTTTTCGGCAACATTCGCCCGTAATAGGCCAGAGGAATTTTTGAAAAGTAAATGCATTCGTGATATGCATTGGCCAGCCACATCTCTAGATCTTAACCCTATAGAGCATATTTGGGAAGCTCTCAGGGAGCCAATTAATTTCACCTTCCATCCCTCAGAACCGTTCAGGGTCAGAAAACAGCATTTTCCGAAGGAGCGCGACTAATTGCCACAAAGATTCACAAACTGTTTCATTTTCAGCAAAAAATTCAGGTTGTAGTCACCCAGACGGAATAATGATTAATGATGCTGACTGCCGTGACAAAGAACCAGAGTTCAAATCCCAGAGAAGGAATGAATGTTTGTAAATATATAGTGCCTGTGTGGCATGATAAATATTCAGTGAGCTGAAAGCCCTCTCACGTGGTTGGTGGTGGGGAAAGAGGGGTGAAAAACACCGGGGTATTCTTCCTCAAAATTGGGAGTGGAATGTAGAGAAATTGTACTGTCACCTGCATTGTGCTCAAAACTACGGCTAAAACGAGGAATGATCTAGCCTCCTTGTTACGATACGATGAATTTCGTGGGACTCAATCAGATGTAACTTCCGATCGGGGGGATGTAACAACACAACAACATTCACACTGTGAAAACCTTTTCTTTCCCCCTAATGGACTGCAGATTAGTAACCAAGCCTTTGAAGACACGGCAAGTCTCTGGTTGGGAAAGCCATTTCAGGGGTGGCAACCATCTAATGGCGGCTCTCGCTGCCAAATTTGGACGCTTGAATTATGTTAATTCAAGCTCTCGTCGGATGCTAAATTTTGCCATGATTTAATTTTGCAGTCAAATTTGATACTTAAGGGATCTTTTACATGCCTCATTATCATATGATATACGTGCCTACGATTTTTGCATCCAGAATATCTATCGACTCCAACCAGGATCGAACCTGCAACCTTACATTGTTGAAAAGTGAACAGTGCTGTCTATTAATCGATTTCTATCCTATCTTGTAATCATTTTTTATACTTTCCAGCATTGATGAGCCATGCACACGATCATACGAATGTGCAATAAATGCTCTACGAAAAAAAATGCATCGATCTATAAATACCAATTTTCATTCATACCTACCAAATACTTGTGAAGATTATAAAATAAAAGTGAAAATTATCTTAAGTTTAAACTCAGACGTTGTTCAAAAACAATGACATCTGTACCTAAATTAAACCCCTCAGTAATACGGATTGTTTCAAAATAATGTAGTAAGAGGAAAAAGCTGATCGATTAATCACGTTGCACATAAATTTAAGCAGATGATCGCACTTAAATTTAAACTGTAAATAATTGCAAAGAAATATGATTGAGGGCAAATGTGATGACAGACACATAATGATATTCGTGCATGTTCGATCAAAGTGCAATTTGACATAACAAATACACATGAGTAAAAATAATACACAAAGGGAAAATGTATAACGTGTTCAAAGTTTAGTTAGAAAACAACGAGTTTTAAAATATGATGAATAAATAATGAGAATTCAGAAAATATTATCCCATTCAAACTTAAACGTATTGAAATTGTATAGTATTATAAGCGTTCAAAAATGTATTCTTAGTTATAACACAAAAATATATTAATCATTCAATGTATAACTCTTAACCAGCATAACAAATGTACCATGAATAAAGAATATCTATAATTATTTTTCCTAACACCAACCACGTTATGTAAATAAAAATAGATAGAACAAAAGTACACATATTGATCTGTAAATATAATCTAAGTATAAAATAAATTTTTTGTTTTTTGGCTAATTCAAAAATAATTTATTCAACTGGAACTCTAATGACAGATTGTCATTCAACATAATAGGGCTGCGGATTGGTGTTTTACCATTTAGTACATTCCCCGAGATCAGGTGTCTCTTTTTTTAATGTGGCACCATATAAGTGGTATACCAACAACTACAAGTAATTTTGATGCCTATTTTCCTCCCTAGAAGGAGGCACCTGAGCTTTGACGATCTGAAACTGTCAAGGAATTTGTTTTGCCGAGATCACCCAAGCCGAACAGGCACTCAAGGGATCTTTTACATGCCACATTTTCACACAACTTGGATGTTGTTCATTTTTTGCATCATGAAAATCCACCTACTTGGGCTGGGGTCGAACTCGCAAACTTGGGCGTAGAGTGAGTGAGTGAGTGAATATTAACGACGCACTGTTCAGCTACACGAGGGCCTTTGGCGACGGACCACGTAATTTGAAGTGGACGTCACCTGAGATGGAACACCCCTCTCCTAACTGCCACACCACACCAACGGGAGGGCGTTTCAGCTCTCGACAGATTTATCGTGCATCGCTGCCCTACACGACGGGTCTTTAGTGGTACTGGGCTCGAACTCGTGACAATGCCAGAGCACGATCCTACCTATACCACTCGGCTACCGCGGCCACGACTTGGGCGTAGAAGGCCAGCACCAAACCAGCTATGCCACCTAGCCGGCAAAAAAGGGGAATTACAACTAAATGCAAAATATTACAACTAAATTCGAAGATTTTTTCAAAGACATGTAGAATGTCAATAGACGTATAACTTTCCCTTTAAAAAAACCAATTAAGAGTTTTTGTCACTTTCTTTCAATGCATAGTTGAAATTATACTCACAAACATGAATCGCTTTTGAATGACTAATTAAGTAATAATTTAATTGCCCTAGGCACACATTTAAAATTGAATAGTATTATATGCTGGAATAACTGAATTCGGAATTAATTTAAATAATTAAAGAACAGCGCTAAAAAAAGGGTAGATTCAAAGTATGTCCTTAAAATCCATTACATACTGAAAATAACAAGCTAAAACTGCAGCTTAAAATAAATTTACATAAATATATATATATATATATATATATATAATTTCGAAAAATATTATCATTATTTTCAAAACTTACTCGCTTTGTAGGTGGATAATATTGTTAAAAGTACCACTGCAGCAAATAAACTTTGAGAACTCTTTTGCTTCGCCATCAGTGCGAACCGTTTCCAGTCCTGAATCCAACTGAATTTTCCTCCTAGTCCACCCCGCTATTTATACATATCCTGAAAAGCGCTTCCTAGAAGTCGTTTCACATTCCAACGCGAACAGAATTATTTCACCGAATTTCGAATCATCTCATAAATTATAACGTTGTTCTGTTCGATTTTGAACGTGCAGAAATTGATCGAATGCTAGATTTATCAGAAAATACCGGCTTTTGTTCGTTTTTTTATCAGTAAAATTAATATAATTTTCATTTTCATTTTTATTTATAATAATTAAAGCAACTTTGCGTTATTATTCTAGTTTTTATTTACAGCCACAGTGTTTTAAAAAATTCATATTTTTTGCTATTATTAGCTCAGACTTTTGCACAGTTTTAACTTTTCAATTGAACATAACTATTTCCTAATAGTTATGAGTTGGACAAGGAAAAAAATAATTAATTCAATTCCTTCTCAGGTCAACAAAGAAAATTTTATTTTAGTTACTCTTTATTGAATAGTTAGAATTAATATAAATATGTATATACATATGACAGAATTACAATATTAAGTGACAAAATAGAAAGCGATTTTCCTTGCAATTTTCCTTTCTATATATGGCATTGGACTATTTTTGGGGTATTATTATTTATTCATTAATTAAATTTAATTATTCTAATAAAATAGTACAGTAAAAAAAAGAAAGCATATTTTTTTTAAAATCACGATATTACTAACATAATGTATCAAATAAGGAAAACATAATAAATACTTTTTTGTTACTTGTTATTGTTGTTACTAATACCACCTGTTCGGCAAAGGCCAGATCAGGGCCCACAAAGTTCATCATGGCAAAGGGCTAAATGACGTCTGTCGTTAACCGTAGCTTTCAGCACCACACAGGTGACAGAACGATTTAACTCGGTTTCACCTCAATTTTGAGGGAGAAAATCCTGGAGATGGTCAAGGGCCTCCCACCTCTCTTCCTCTTCCACCAACCTCACGAGAGTACTTGCGGTTCGACGGCTATTTAAAGTACCCCAAGCCGTGAAGGCACTATACATTTATAAACATCCATGTTTTTCATGACTTATTAACCATAAGAAAAAAAAAGCTATCAATACATGGAAGAATGACTAAAAATATTTTTAAAAAAATTGCCTAGATGTTTTTATTCCAACTTTTGTTGCATACATTTGAATATACTAATAAATGCAGACTATAACTCTAAATATTTTTGCGTTTAGTTTTTGATTGTCATTTCCAAGCATAGAACTATTTTTCAATTCCTAATATTATAATTCAGTCTCTCCCTATATATATGTATATATATATATATATATATTTAAATATATAAAAACAATCACAATTATCAATTTAAAAATTGAAATAAATGAATCCTAAAATACCAAAACACTTCAGAATATCAATGGCGAATATAAAAGATAATGTTCCATCATTTTCAAACAAAATTAAAAAATTATAAAATAAAATAAAAATTTAAAAAATATCCAAGTGCAATCTCGGACTTAGGACCGATAAGTGGGGTTAAACTAGTTTGATGGCGCCAACCTTCCCCCTATTGCAACTTGGTAAGTTAATTGGAAAATTTTTTCAAATTTCAGAAAAAAAAATTAAAAATTAAAAAGTTAAAATTAAACCATTATACTTTAAATTAAAAAGTATATATATATATATATATATATATATATATATATATATATATATATATAAGTTTTTTCTTTATTTGTGTTAACAAATCAAGTTAAAACTGTGGGAATTTATATATTTTAAGCCATTTTTTTTCCAGACACGTTTGTATAAGTTGGCATTGTTTTCACTGACGAGTTCAATTTTATGCATATTAACCACTAAATTCGTCATTTTTTTTTTCATTTCTTGTCTTTCTCTCCGCAAAACAGTAATTTTTTTTAATATTAAACATGATATTAGGGAAGACATTTGTGTATATATATTAAATTTGAAAAAAAAATTTTACAAATTTCGACTTTGAGAATTTAAAATGTTTTTCCTACCATTACACAAATGTAGTTTTCTAAATCCTTTCCTTTTCCAATTCTAATCTATTCCTTTAGAAATTTGTATGATATTGGATACGAAATAAATAAAAAAGGATTAATTTATTAGAATATTAGGACATATTTTTTGTGTACAATTATCGATTTTCTTTAATACTATTCTCACCATCTAAATTCAATTAAAGCATCTTGCTAATTTTTTGAATAAACGAGCATGCCTGGGTTTTTTTAAACCTTTTTATTATTTATCTCTTTGAGATTTATGAAAAAAGATCGCAATATTTCAATAAAAAAAATTATACGCATTAAATACAAAAATATATTCGATCTCTTGAACTTTGTCAAGAAAACGCATTTATCGGTCTTTCACTAAAAATCTATTCGAGTATGATCAAATATGGGAGAATACTATTGCTCTTAAATTTAAATATGTCCAATTTAGATATGTTTTCTTTGTTTTTTTTGGCATTAAATTCAATCAAGGAATTTCTTAGGGTTTCCTTTTCTAATTCCATTATATTGTTGTTATAGTTGCTACTTGTTCTACAGAAATCTAATCCTGTTTGCCTAGAATGCGTATTTTCACTGTAGAATATTTATTGTATTATACAAAACACATCATGCTTTTGTTACGTTGTTTGTTATCATATCCGCCTACTACACTTTCTGTGCATCTGAAAGAGATCCTCTTTACAAAGTTAAAACACGCACACAATGATGATGAAGCCGATATCGAGCTGATATCTGTCATTCCTCTGCTGCACCGTACCAACTCGTGAATTTAAAAAGACAACATGTTGCTAAAAATTTAAATATTTATGCAGTGGTGTAGCTACCAATGGGCTAAGCGGTGCCGTACACCGAGGCCCTCGAGCTCGGGGGGGCTCGGACCCTGACCATCAAGTAAGCCGAACTTTTGCGGTAATTTCTCCCACATTTAAGATAAAAAATATAAAAGACTGCAACATAACTGTAATCAGAGCAACTCAGTTGAAAGTAATTTCGAGATTGTAGGAAATTTTCCTAAATTCTCTCCTTTGTTTGTATAGTGTTTCGAACTTTACTTTTTGAAAAATTTAATTTGATTTTCAATTTTTTTCATTTTTCTAACTGTTACTTGAAAATAAACTTAAAAGTTCCTTGAAAAATCTTCTCATATATCTTAAAAAAACCTACACAGGAAGCTATTTCTTCTCTTGGTTCATTTTATTTTTAATAACAATATGATTCATAATAAGCTATTTTCCTGTGTTTCGGTATTTCACAATCTACTCGTGTCTGGAATAGACTGATGCAATCCCCCCTCCCTCGTCTGTTCTTTCACAGAGAGGTGTTTTTCTTAAAAATAATTCTAATAATATTGCATTATATTTTCTTGTTCATGCATATTTTTCTGTCATTTGCTGTCTATCACGTGTCAAACCGAATCTGGGTAATCACTTAAGTTCACACAAGAAAACTCATCCCCATACAAGTAAGAAAAAGGTAGCTTTGGTTTCCTATGTTCCGCAGAGCACGATAAGAAGCTGATGTTAAAGTAGCTTTGTATTAAGAACCTCATTTTTTTATCAGGGCCTTTGGATACCTAGCTACGCCACTGTATTTATATAAAGCGTATCCGAGATAAAAGTATCCAAAAGTAAGAGTTCATAACGAGATCAGTGCTGAATTATCGAAACAGGTTTGCTCTCACCAAAAGGGAAAAGACTTCCCAAAAATCAATATATATTTAAGAGTGTGTAAAAATAGAGTAGAGTCTTTCTTATTTTCCTTTATAAAAACGACGTATTTATTTTGACATATTTGAGAACTTATCTGTTTTACAGATTTCTTTGTCATTAAGATTTCACCACGTTCAACTGAAAAAATTGTATGAAATGATTTTAAACATACCTTTATTGGACTTAAGTTAAGAACAGTAAATCTCCCTCATTGTTTAACCTTAACCATAGCAATTGCCCTGTTGGACTCGGGGATATTTGTACTGGACTTCACCACATTGAACTGTAGTCAAATGACGAGGACGACCCCAGAATCGGCCCCCCACTCACTCAACAAAATTCCCTTACATTATTAGATACTTCGTTCAAAATCTATTAACGTTCTTATTTGTTAAAAGTAAAGGAATTCTAAAGTATTTCAATCAAAATTATATTAAAGGAAGTACAGTCGAACCCCGATTTTACGAATTCATTGGGATCGAACATTTCGTTCAATTCAAAGTTATTCATTAGATCGGGGTCTAAGCAAAATACACAGATTTTTTGCACTCTCTTCTGGGGAAAGTCTATAATAAGCATACACAAAATATATATATATTCATAGTTAAAAATTAAACACTTTTATTCAACAGATAAAAATACAATTAGTGAATCGTTATACACCAGTAAACTGAAAATTTTAAAATACTGATTAATCGATGTTTGAAAATCTTTTTGATTCCTGGCTTGAAAGAGTTATCTTTCAATTCTATACACTGAAGAAAATACTGCATCATCTACAACTTGCTGCATAAGAGAGAGGTATGTTTCACAGTTTCCAAAAACGTGTGTAGAACATTAGAAAATGTAACTGTTTTGAAAGGAGTTCAATTTCTGCATTAGAATTGCTATTCATTGTCTCCCACTAATCAACGATTTCCTCAACTTCAGTTTTACAAATCGGCAGTCCGTCATCATATGCATCGTAATCGTTACAATCTTAAAATATCGCCTGCGTTGTGGATTGGGACGAGATAAGAAAGGAATTTCCTGTCCTCACACGATAGGTTACACTCCTGACTCATCTGCACTTGTAATGTCTAATAATGGTCACCTTTTTCCGTGCAAGATAACAACATACAAGAAATGTCTTTTCTGTTCCAAACAAAAAAGATACGAAAGACTGAATAAAAATCCAATTTTTTTCTAATACAAACTAAACAAAAAAATGTTACAGCTGCTAAAATGATTCGTTAATTTGGGAAAAATTATTCGTTGAATAAGGTGTGTTTTTTTCTTTCATTTTAATCGGGGAAACAGAAAATTCATTGAATAGGGGCTCATTAAATCGGGGTCCGACTGTGTTTGTCTACTGCAAGAATGGGCAGACTTTTCCAGGATACTTCTAATGTTTTTAAGGTGTTGCGGTGAAGGTGTGGTTATTCTGTTTTAAAATTGCACGTTTTCTTTTCTTAACACTTGTTTTCGACATTGTAGCCCTCTTTTAAAATGGGGCAGATTAGTGTTTTTACTACAAAAACGCAATTAATACACAATTGTCTAGCCGAGTGCTTGAAAAATTATGAGCGACTTTTAAATCGTGGAGCGGGGACGTATTTAATGCAGCAAACAGAGAGCATGCGGGAACCGATGAATCTGAAACCGGCTTATGTACTTACAATTGTTCGATGCCGATTCCTGCGCCATTACGGGACATGATATCAACTCGAGAGTCCAATCCCGTTGAAGCGCGGGTTGTGGGAGGATGTCTCAATAGCCAATCCCGTGCTATTGCGGGAAGAGCTGATCATCAATATTTATTCTACCCTTCTGTCGGCGTGTGGGGAAAGTTCATTTCCATTGCTGGCATCGCAGTGGTCGCTTTCCCCTGCCACATACAGTGGCAATAAACGTATTTAGCGTCATCGTTTGCTTCCATTGAAGATACATGTGTCATCTACCTATTTATCAAATCATTTGCATAAATAAACACAATCGCATCAATTATGAAAAGTCCATTCTCCAATCTAACAGGTGTCTGGGTTACATAAATATGTTTCTTTTAATAAGCGCGTCTTAGTTCTAAGTGAAAGAGTTTACCCCAAAATGTCTTGGCTGTCCATCGGTCGATCGCGATCAACTTAAAAACCCATCCCTGGATTACTGTATGTTTTACCCTTTAATTTTTCTTTACGTAATTCTGTATTTTTATCTACAATTAGGAAATGAATTTAAAGTACATACATGTATGTTAGTAAAATTTTTATCGGAAAAATTACTTAAAAATACTTAATAAATTTTTATAATTAATTATTTCATTAAAAAAATCAATAATTGCAAGTGCTCGTTGAAAATAACAGCAGTCAACAAATTATTTTTACTGATCTTCTTAAATGTTCTAGAATCACAAGAATTAATGAAAATAGAAAAACATCAAATCAAAGCCTCGTTTTAAAAGTAAAATATGACATAAATGACAGAATTACCTCATCATCGATCCTATAATCAGAAAACAACAATGGATTTCCGAAATATAAGGTGAACAATCTAATTATATATGACTAAGAAGTCACATAAAAGGGGATAACAAATGGAAAAAAACCCGTCTGCAATAGCTTTTGGTTAGGAAAAGGCTCGTTTCTTTCGTTCCTGAAACTAAAAAACTAACATAATATTCATTTTATCCAATGAAATTTGATTCATCAAATACTTTTCTAATAAAAATTAATATTCCTTCAGAGAAATGTTGATTTTTGTTGTTGTTTGAATCGATAAAAAAAAAGTCAGATAAAAATAATTATAACTTAAAGCTCGGTAAATAAATATATTCAAAATTCTTCAAATATCATTTTAATTTTTTTTTATTTTTATTAAGTAATTAAGTGTGTGATTGTGTAAATCAGGGCTACTCAAGCTTTTTTTCTTGCCGGGCCGCATATACATGGCAGATATTTCATGCGGGTCGCAACACGAGGATTGATGGAAACACTTTCATTACAAAATAGTCAACATCCCAATCGTTATAACTTCTTCGGATATTTTTTCGATTGGGAGACATGAAAGATAATTAAAACTCAGTTTGGTCGCTACTCCAGGTCAGTTTAGTACAGTGAACGACGCGCACATTCTCGTTACTCCGTTGTTATTTGTTATTACTAACCGTTACAGTCACACATAGAAGAAGAAAAAATCTTGTAGATTGTACCCATAATACAGAGTGTTTTTTTTCCAGGTATAGAAGTTTAAGTTGGCATTACTTTCCAAGGTGGCGACCGATTTAACAGCTGTCAAGTGATTTATTCTCAGTTTGGTTTGGCAATTCATCATGAATAGACTCACGCCTGAACAACGCTTTCAAATTGTGCAATTTTATTTCGAAAATAATGGTCGATTTTCATAAGCGAATTTTGTTTAGCGATGAAGCGCACTTCTGGTTGAATGGCTACGTCAACAAACAAAAGTGCCGCATTTGGAGTGAAGCTAATCCACAAGTGTGTGTCGAAACACCGTTACATCCAGAAAAAATGACTGTTTGGTGCGCTTTATGGGTTGGTGGAATCCTTCTTCAAAAGCGATGAAGGCCACAACGTTACAGTCAATGGTGATCGGTATAGAGCCATGATTAGTAACTTTTTCATTCCTGAATTGAACAATCAGGATGTCCAGGAGCTGTGGTTCCAACAAGACGGCGCAACATATCACACAGCTCGTGCCACAATCGATTTATTGAAAGACACGTTTGGTGACCGCCTAATTTAACGTTTTGGACCTGTGAATTGGCCTCCAAGATCTTGTGATTTAACACCGCTAGACTATTTTCTGTGGGGCTATGTAAAGTCATTGGTCTATGCGGATAAGCCACAAACGCTTGACCATTTGGAAGACAACATTCGCCGTGTTATTGCCGATATACGGCCACAAATGTTGGAAAAAGTCATCGAAAATCGGACGTTCAGATTGGACTACATCCGAGCCAGCCGTGGCAGTCCTATTCCAGAAATCATATTTAAAATGTAATGCCTTAAGATTATCTTTCGAATAAAAAAAAATTCCTGTCAATCGAATAATACATCGTTGTTTTATTGCAATTTAAAGTTCTATACCTCTCAAAAAAACACCCTTTACATGGACAGCAAAAATAACAGATTTATTGCTTGATTGATAGAAGTTTTCGCTAAATGAACTGTTCTTAAATAATTGAATTTCTTAGTGCAAAGGGGACTAACTGGGCCATTTAGAAAAGTCCGCCAGGCCACGTGCAGCCCGTGGGCCGCAGGTTGAGTACCGCGGGTGTAAAAGAATTAAAAATATATTGTACGTATTACTACTCTGTTTTATCGATAAGATGATTAATTGATTGTTTATTAATAACACATTAAAAACAACCCGAGGAGAAACAACGAACCTGGTAATCGGTTAATTGAAGATGATAAATCATTAGTTTTTATACAGAAGGTCGTTCGTACTTTACTAAAACGATTTTGTAACTTATTTTCCCGTTTGCATTTTGAGATAGCAGTTTGGAATCTTCAGAATAATTGTCTGCAAATGTTTTAGTTTTATTAGAATGTAAAATAAAAGATTTATTCCAAAAATGGCTACTAAAATTGATAGATGGCTCAAAGGTTACTTTGTTACACTTTCCGAGGAGAAATACTCATATGAACAAATTACAAAGCGGTGTAAAATTCTTGGCTATTGCTTTAAAAAAAAAGGTTTTTAATACATTAAATTTGAAAGGAAATAAAACGTCTAGCTGATAGTAAAAATGAAAACATGACCACGAAACCTCATCCTAAGTCGGTTGGGACGCAGGCAACTATCAAGAAAGTAAAGTCCCTGATCCTAAATGAAAATCGGCCCACTCAAAGATTTGTGACATCGAATCTAGGAATGCCTTCCGTTTCTGTAACATTTTTATACATAAATATCTTCTGTGCGTGTGTATGTGACTAAACTCCTCCTAAACGGCTGTACCGATTTTGATGAAATTTTTTTGTTGGGGTTAAAATGGATTCGAGGAGAGTTTAGATTCATAATTCTGTCCGATATCGCAATTAGTTAAAAAGATATTAATTAAAAACATTCAACTCAATATTCACCTGCATTGTTGTATAACAACGTTATTGTTATAAAAATGACGTAAGTTGGCGTCGAAAATCGATTTTCAGCCTAACTGGCCAAATCGGGTCTTTATTGTCACAAAAATGCAGAGAAATCATGTTTCTTAGAGTTTTTAATTAATATATTCATGTAATCTTTATATATGTAATTCTTCTGTGCGTGTGTATGTGACTGAACTCCTCCTAAACGGCTGTACCGATTTGGATGATATTTTTTTATGTGGGTTCAAGTGGATTCGAGAATGATTTAGATTCCCAATTTGGTCCGATACCACAATTATTTAAATATGTGCCAAAATTATGTATGGGCACGCGATTGTTCATAAAAAAATCATAGGCAATGTTCTTGAGGCCACTATTTTGAGCGGCAAACTTCGAGGTGAAGTTGTACTTCAATCACAGATCCCAATGATCCTTTCAGACTCAACTACCCATTCAAATGTTTGCAATTTCCAAATCGCTTGGTATTTGCTATACCCATTAATAAATCATAAGGCCAAACAACAACAATTTGTGGCACAGATATAGAAAACCCTTGCTTTTCGCACGGCCAGTTATATGTTGCATGTCCGAGGTTTGGCAAACCCTCGCATTTCTTTGCTTATACCCCTCAAGGACTAACTAAAAACATTGTACATTCAATGGCATTACGATAAATGTAATTTTTGTGCATTAAAAAATATACCTGTAAATTAAAACTAAGTTTCTATTCAGAATAGCTTCTATATTCAACTTGGTTCATTGTAAACACATACTCACACGCAATAGATAGGTTGAATTGTGGTAACTGTATATGTGAGGGTGTCAGGTATTTTAATAACTTCCTTTATAAAAAAAATTTCATCTAAACGGTCCAGATTGTTACAACTTATTCAAAAAAGTTTGTAATTTTCGGATTTATAACGTGCGTATATACAGGACAACGTCTGTCGGGACCTCTAGTTATTTATAAAGATTTAAAGTTTAAAAGGATCTTTAAACCTCAAGTTCATCTGCTTTTGCCAAAACTAATTGTAGAAAATTATATGAAAAGCACTTAGCTGCTGAAGAATGTAAATTTGTGGTAACACTTGATGAGGCATGGGTATATTTGAGTGACTAAAATAAAAGATCGGTTTTCTGTTGCTCAACTGACGGGAACGATCGTAAGAAATGGCTTCGTCAGTGCACAGAAAAGTTTCAAAACGGACTCCTAATAGTTGCAGGATTTTGTTACAACGGCAAATTAAAAATCAAAAAAGTCTCAAGTAAAGCCAAAATCACAATTCACTCTACTATCAGCAGAATATTTTAGAACCGATTTTTGAAGTAGAAATTCCAGCCTTGTATGGAAAGGACATTGATAAAGTTGAGCAAGGCCTCTAGTCACACTGTGAACGGGCTCTTGGGGAATCTTCGGGGCCAGAATGGCGTCATTTCATATCCAATCTTCTCGAGCAGAAACCACGATATGCAGATTAATATATGTTGGAGCTTTAGTATTCGTGTGGTAGAAAAAAACACACAGAAAGCTGAGATGCGGAACGCCGTGAGCTATTAAATACAGGAGTGTAAGTATATGGAACGGGCGTGTTAAGGAACCTAAGGTGGATAAAGATTCTTAGGATAACTTCTAATAAAGACTGTGATTAGGATTTCAGTCGCTATTTACTTAGAATTTAGAAGTACGTTGTATCACTCCTGATTGAATCTCTATAGTAAGACTTGTGTTGTGTTGATCAATATATTTATGGCGAATTTGGGTGATCAATCGTTTCCTCCTACAAATCTAGGTCACGTAGATGAAAAGATGGTACCTCCGGGTCGGGGGGTATCACAACACGTCTAAATCAACTGCCGCTTATTTTGCAAAAAGAGAATCAGAAATGGGAATAAAGCATTCCATTGGATGAAAAACCTGCAAAATCACCTGACACTTCTCTAAAGAACTTTTATGTTTTCTGTTTATAAAAACAAGCCTTAGGAAAACAGCATCCAAGAATATTGAACAGACTTTGGAAAACGGTTGAAGAGGAATGGAGTCAAACTGGCATGACAGTACAAAGAAAAAAGTTTACTTTCACGGAAGATTCAAGCTAGCGCTATTATGAAGAATCATGGCTATCAGATAGAAGAAAATCGTCTCCCAAAATACGGCATTTATAGATAAAAATTAAGTATCCAAAATCGTTTCCATTAAGTGCGAACAATCTTCTGTATACGGTAAAATTAGATTTAACTTAAATTTAATTGTATCAAACTTTAATACAAAATAAATTAGACACTTAAAATTAAAAAGATAGGACCAGGTGGGGAAAGGGGAAGGTAAAATCAAGCTTTTTTTTTAGAGAAGTTCCTAAAATCACACTATTAAATTCATTTTAATGAATTTTGAAGCCTTTTATATACATTGGATTCACGTAGATTAATCATGAAGCATAGCCATTCAATTTTGTTAGATTGTTTTCTCACAATGATACATTTGAAAGAGCATGTTTTGATCCCCCTAGTTTATCCCATGGTGGTGGAAAATGGGGATAGCTCTAAACTGGATGTATATTTAAATAATCATATGTAGATATTCTTTTTGAAATAAGAATACACTGAAATAAATGTGTCTTGATTATACTATTTAATGATACAAATGGGCAAAAAAATTCACAAATTATTTAATTGAAGAAATAATTTCCACAGCTATATCAAAATTAGATTCCCGTAGTATGCGGCAGATATCACTGTACTCTACACAATCTTCATCATCAATAGCAGGAAAAGCGTAATAATCCCCCCAATGGTGACTTGGTCAGATATTTTATGTGATAGAACTCATTAATTTCTATCACTTGTCCAATAAATTTAGATGATTGATTTCTTGACCGGTACTCCACCTCTACCCATGATCCTTTCTCGGGTTTTTTCTTACTGAGTTCCTTCCACCGTTTTTCAAACCCTCTTATCCATTCAACGCCAGGATTTCTATCCGAGAAAAAAGGCTGAGCTGCCTTATTTGTTGTCAAGTTAGTTTCAACAAGGTTTATAACATCTTCTGTCAAAAGGAAATCCACATTGTCCTAGAAAGTCTAAATCCACCACAATACACATTTCTTCATTTTTTAGATAGGAGGTGAGAGGGACTTTTAACTAACCATTTTCTAACAGTTTATTCAGAAACACTAAATTTCTTTGATGCAGCATAAATTGTAGATCCATTTTTTACCTCCAAAACAGCTTTCTTCAGATTATCTTTTGTATGCTCATTCATTTTGTATGTTTTTGCTGGTCACTTGTGTTGAGATATTCATGACACGGTACGGTGGAGGTTTTAAGCTCGACATCTAGGCGGTATTCTGGAGTCTCACCTCTGATCCGTTAGCGAATCCTAGTTTCTCCATTTTGTGTCTCCCCCTTCTTTAAAGGTGGATTATGTCACGCCTCCAAAGGGAAACACGTGCCTACATAAGCCAGTAATGGCCTCCTGACAGAGGTGATCACTTTTGTCTAGTGGTTATGTTACACAGCTGCGGAAACAAAGGTTGCGGGTTCTATATACCACACACGTTATACAGAATGATTTCTGCTGGACGCAGCCGAGATTAATATTTAGCCACTGATCTCTTGTCCCCCTTTGTGGAGTAGGTTTTGAAATCAGAGACTGGAGTAGAACTTTGCTGATTCGACCAAAGTCAAGTCAGAGGTTTATGTGTTTTGTTTTTAATACCCCAGAATGTATGTGCCAAAATTGTCCTGTTCTAGGTACTTTCCCATGAGGGACTATGAGAAGGTTGGGAAATCATTAGTTATTGCTTAACAAGAAGCCAGTCCTTCAGTAAAGACGCCGTAGGCTCATGGCATTTTAGATTTGTGTTACAACGTAGAAAAAGGTCATTTTTACCATCCTAATATGAATTTAAAAGTAATTTTCCTCTTTCTTTCTCAATGAAAGTAAAAATGACTCATTCATGTAAGATATGCTTCAGAGGAGAAAGAAAAGTATGATATCCTTAAGAAGCTATTATCTACGTTAAAGTCCGACGATTTTTAAGAGGAAAACTTGTGCTGACTTGAAGTCTATTTTTCTTGGAATATAGCAGGATTTTATGAAATATCCTTGATTCATGTGAGTACGATCAACTTGATCGATTATAAAAATGCCCTTCTCGGAAGGCTTTGAAACCCGGTGAGATAAAAATGTAGCATTTACCGTTACCTATATTTCAGAAAAATGAACCAAAAATGGTAAATTTTTTTGACTGTTTAATTTTGATCTTTATATTATTATAAAATGGTTTTTTATTATTAAAAAAAATTTTAATGCAATAACTACCATATTTATATATAATTTTTACATATGCATCAAAACGTAATGAGTTACACCCATATCTTATTCAATTAGAATAAATTAAACAAAATTTTGAAGGTAAATATAATGATGGGAGGCCGCCGGCTCCTGAGATACAGTTTTAATTTTTGCATTTGCCCTGTTTACAGGAAATAGGGATTACACAGGAATGTGGGTGCGTCTAGGTTCAACGGACCTTATGGCCGGCAAGGTTATGTTCTTGCGCTCCAATCAGGGTGGTAGATTTGACGGTAATGAATCCGTAGCGGATTCTTTTCGAAGTGATCTGGTCAACTTTAAAAGCTCGTGCACGACAATTCTCGGGGCCTTTTACTCCTTCTTCGTCTGCCAGAAAAAACCTCCACTTTCGGGAAGCTCACCTGCTACCCGAGGTCAATCCCATCCGTCGCTCTCTCCCTCTTTCAAAGCTAAGTAATATTCAGTTATGTGTCACTTAATTTTAATCTTATTGTTTAATAAATTAATTGTTACTTTAAGAACCGGCCTTTTTAATCTAGTGTACTGTTTTATTTGTCATTAAAGATCTAATGTTTAAACTTAAGCTATAGTGTGACGCCAAATGATAAATTAGAACCTGGGTATTATAAAATGGATAATAAGAATAAATTAAATCAATTTAAGTTAACCGGGCGTTGCATTATAATGGTGCCGGACCAGTCGTCGGAATTTTTTTTTTTCTTTTACATCATCTGATGTCGTGAATTTTTTTCTTGATGGGTCACCGAATAATAGTCCTACTTAATCTGTTAAACATGTGAAAAAAAAAATTTTTTTTATGTGTGCTATTCCAGTTGTGAAATTTTTTTTTCTTGTAATTTTTTTTAATTATTATTTAGATACTTAGAGATGCTGTTAATGTATGTCTTTTTCTTATGCTCTTTGTTAGTATATGTATGTGTGTATTCTCATAATCTTAACTAATCTAGCTATGATGTGTTGATATGTTTGTATTGTGCATTTTAGTGTGTTTTAATTTTTTTTCCGTTTAATTAATTCGAGTGTATATTGTCATATGGAGTACGTGTTTCGTTGCTAGTTAACAATGTTTTTTTTTTTGGCCCGAATGTTTGAAGTGGTTCAGTTAATTGATTATGCTTACTGTTCTGAGCGATTTAAGTGTTATGAAGATGATATTTCCGAAAAAAAAATTCGTTAGATGTTGCGCTGCTTAAGTTAGAGAAATTAACTGTGTTAAATTTTGATAGTAATTGATTAGGTGTTTATGGCTGTAGTACTTGGAATTTGAGAGATTGAAGTGATAAAAAAGGTTAGTAGTTTTTGAGGAAAGAAAAATTGGTTAAATGTTCATTTGTGCAGTATTTGAATTTAGAGCTATTAAAGTGTAAGGAAAAGGTTAAGTTTTGACGGAAATAGTTATTAAGTGTTCATTATGTTTGCGTTTGGAATTGAGTTTTTTTTTTTTTTTTCTGAGATGTTTGGGTTTGTCAATTTTTTTTTTTTTTTTTTTTTTTTTTTTGTTAATCTGCTGTTCTGGTTGAGATGAGAGTTTAATTGTTGGAGCGATGTTGTGTTTGGGGAGTGGGTATTGGTTATATCGATTTTTTTGTGGACATGTAGAGCATGTTAGGGCATTGGACTTCGTAAATGCGCTTGATTTGTTGTAATTTCTTTCCCCTCTCCTTGTTTCTGTTAAAATTTGATTTGGAGGTGTTGTGTGGGGTCTGAGTCTTGGCGTTCTTGGCCGATGGGGGAGGACGTCCCATCTCTGCCCATGTCATGCCGGCGCACTCCTACTCGGAGCATTTTTTGTTCACCCCTGCCGCGGTCCAAGGGTGGAACTGGATGCTGGTTCACTCCGGCTTTGGGATGAATTTTCTCCCTCGCGCCCCCCTGCTGTCGCAAGCGAGATCAGATATTCAGCCTCTCTTTTTCTATGTGGGGTCGCCATCCCACCTTTTTTGTTGTTGTTTGTTACTTTTCTCTCGGAGCTACTCGATGATAATAATTTTTTTTTCTCGACGCAATAGGCTTTCTTTCGTCATAATTACAACTTGTTTTTATATTGCATTTTTCAAATATGTATGAAACTTAGCTAAACTTTACTTAGCTCTTTTTTTTTATAATAGAAGAAAAAAAATGGAAACTTTGGTTTTTCTCTTACATTTAATTCGCATACTTTCCGCTGGAATTTTTTTTTATAACTATGCAACTTGTGTCATGTCGTTTTCTGATGTTTAAGTGAGACATTGTTGTAATTGGTTATTTAATGAATTTCTAGCTCAAATTTTTTTTTATGCAGTTTGTTTCATGTTTTGATTTGATGCTTAAAGGACATAATGTTGTATGTGGTTAATATTAATTTTAGCTCTAGATAAAAAAAAAAAAAAAAAAAAAAATTTTTTTTGATGCTATGTGTTTTATGAAATATGTAAAATTTGTTGTTTGTAATAGGATTGTTATTTAATTTTCCTTTGCGATTCATGTATGCACGTCAATTTTAATTTTATAAATTTTAAGCTTTAAGCCATGTTTGTGACAAAGGTCAAATTTTGGGGTCCATGGATACCTGTCATGAAATTTGAATGTTGTTACTATACATACATATTTGACATTTTTTCATTTATTACATAATTTTGTGTTGTCATTATTATCTAGTATTTTAAAAAAAAAATTTTTTTTTCATACAAAGGTTCCTTTATTGAATAACTTAGTTTATGCTGATTTGATTGTGTATAACTGTGTACTTTCTAGTTAAATTTTGAGTTTGCATACAATGTTAATTTTTTTTTGGTAGCGGTATTTTGTCAGAAGCAATTTTATTGATAAGTTGTGTCGGTGTATTAATTTTAAGTGGTTGTGTATTACTAAATGATATCATTGGAATTTATGCTTGTTAAGATAGGGATAGAGATGGTTGTTTGAATATTTTCCCTACGAAATCATGTTGAAACTTAATTTTTTTTTTCGCTCATGTTGTTTTGTTAGGTGAGACGATTGCTAACTTTGATTTAAAATTTTCTGGTTTTTCGGTTAGGTGTTTCAATGCTCATTTAATTTTTGTGTTGTTTGTTTTGCTATAGATTTGGAATTTTTTTTTACTCAGGGCTCTAGTTAAATTGTGGTTTGGTTAAATGAATGTGCAGTCACTCATTCTGTCTCGGTTGTGTGCTAAACTGTACTAGGAATTTAATATTTTGGTTGATGTTGATATAGTATTTTTGTTGATTTAGGTTAACTTGTTTTTTGATTAATGGTAGCGCTCGGGTAGATTATTGAATTGAGTGTTGAGGTTGAATTAATTTTTTTTTTAGGGTTTTGGATTTTAATTGTAGTTTTGCATTGTTATTTGGAAATAAGTTTTTGGTCAGATAATGGTATTGTTAAATTTTATGTTTTGTGTACGCGTAGTTGTGTTAGCTTTGAGTTTGGTTTTGGCTAAGAGAATTTTGATTTAGTATTGTTTGTTTTAGATATTGAGTTTGATAATTTTTTTTGGTTTGAAAATGTTGAAGATGATTAGGTGTAAATTTTTTTTTGTTTTATTAATTGTTAAAGGAGTTGGATAAGTTGAGTTCAGGATTTTGTGGAACATTTGAGAAAGTTATTTGAAGGAGATAGATAAAGTTTGCACTGATGAATTTGTTGAATAATTGGGAAAGTTTTTTTTTTTCCATGGAGATAGATAAGTTTGCGTTCGAAGTACGTTTATTCGATAGCTGTTTTTGTGGAAATGGATAATTGAGTTGAAAAGAAAGTCACAGGGTTTATTTGATAAAATTGTTTGATGTACAGAAGGATGTTTTGCTTTAAGGATTTTGGGGCAAGGGAAATTGAGTTGATATAATTATACGGTATAATTGAGAACGTTGTTTTGATGTAGATAGGGTAGTTTGAGTTAATGATTTGGTACGGTTTCGAGTAATTAAGTTGATGAACATAGACAAGTTGAATTAATGATTGTGTGGTATATTTAAGGATGTTTTGAGATGAATCTAGGAAAGTTCGAGTTGAGGATTTTCGATGAATATGGGTTTAGTTAATGGTATTGTGGAGCAATCGATTATTTGGAAGGTGCAGATAAGTTTAGTTAGTGTTGTTGAGGCATAAGATGTGAACGATCTGAGGTAAAGGCAATTTTGGATTATCGAGGAATCATTTTAAGGTTACTGAGAATTTTAGGTTTTTGTTATAGAATTGTGTTTGAGTTATTGATTAGAGGATTTTCGATGAATTGAGTTAGCGGTATTATTGTAAATAGAGGATCTTGTTTTTTTTTTTTCGTGTTTGTATATTTGTTGCGCGTATAGTGAAACATTTTGAGTTTTTTTTATATTATTTGGACTTGTGGATACATTGTATTACGAGGATTGTTAAAGAGTTATGTTGATTAGTTAGGCGATATTTTTTTTTATATATTGGAAACTATGTTTAATTTTGTGTAACACTTGCAATAATTTTCTTTTAGTTAAATTGCTTTACTCTGTATGTGTCGCCTCATATGACTTGGGTTGCATATCAATTTTATGCTTTTAATTTTTTTTCTGAAATTTTCAACTGCACTTGTGATTTCTGGAATTCATTTCCCAATATGGAAATTCGCTTGTATTTGAATGTAGAAGAAATTGTTTTTTTTCTCTCTCAAATTTTTAAAAGTATTAATCGATATAGATATTTTTTTTATAATCGGATTTGCATGGTTTTTTTCTTTCTGCCTTTGTAAACATTGGGGATGCATCCTGATCAAATGCACACTCATCGTTTGCAATTCTAAATTTAATTACACTAATTTTTTTTCTTTATTTCAAATTGTAACCAAAGCTTGCAGTGAATTTTTAAATTCCTTAGGCTACTCAGCATTCATTGAGGTTATAATTTTTTTTCACCATTTATACTACTCGTTAATTTATAGAATTTTAATTTGCAAATCTGAATTAATTACGTTAATTTTTTTTTAAACTTTCATTTTTAACCAATGCTTGTAGTGAATTTTTTAATTTCTTAGGCTATTAAGCATTCTCGGAGGTTATAGCATTTTTTTTTCACCTATGCACACCCATTGTTTCAATTTCTAACTTTTCACTTTGAATTAATTTCTTTTTACGAAAGATTGTTATCGATGCTCTTGGTGAACCACTGCAATTTCTTATGCTTTGAGTACTGTTGAAGGTTAAAGTAGTAATTTTGTTTGGTGGTCTGGGACATGCACTTCACATTAATCGTGTCAGGATTTCGATGTTAAACGATTATGAGGTGTCTGTTTCTGGGTGCCATGTTTGTATTGATTATATATGTTTTCACTAGTACTTACTTCTTATCACAAAGTATTTTGTTCGATGCGCATATGTGTGGTTATTGTGAGTAGCGAAGCTGTTATATATGCAATTTTTGATTTTACTATGCGTTACTCGTCTTTTTATTATTTAGTGGCACATGTTTCTTTGTGATTGTTCGATTATTTCTATTTGTTATTTTATATATGTTGTCCTTGTGAATTGTTTGGTGACCCATATCCCATTCGGCAAATTTTTTTTCGTGCATGAATTTAATTGTAGTTGTTAGTAGTTAATTTGTTTTTCTCCACCTTTTCGCAACGTTTAAGGAATTAGGGTTAAAATGCAATTTTCTTGTTGGTTGTTGTATTTTTGTGTGTGCAAAGTAGAATTTTTTAGACAATGCTTCTTGAAATTTTTTTTTATATTGAGTGATGGGAGGACGAGATGGGGACCTCGGGTATCTGAAAGCCCTGTGGAAGAGTGGGAAATTTTGTTCTCCCTATTATATATACACTACTGATGCTAGCTCTCCTACGAGAGTGTTCGTGTTTTCTCTCTTTCAGGACATCAAGCCATGGTTGTTTCAGGTGCATTGGGTCTAGTTTGCATCACGAGATGAACCCCTGCGAGAGTCAGATCTTCGGATGTACCCTTGTAACACGAGAAGAACCCCTACAAAATTCAAACAGCACCAGGTTACTACTACAAGACCGAGGAACTGTTACGCTAAAGTTTTATCAAGATTAGGACGCTCCAGACATCATTTTTCTTGTTTTTCTTCCTTCGTGACGTGGACAGCCGTTCGTGACCAGGAGTCCGTGAGTGCGTGTTGAAAGGAAGAATGGTCTGTTGGAACTGCTGCTGCTATTGCATTTTTGATACGGACATTTTCCTCAATGAATTTTTCTTGTGTTGGAACTGCTGACGCTATTGCATTTTGTATTTACATTTACTACAATGAATTTTTTTGTGTTTCTTTATTTCTAGTTTTGTTAATCTGAAAGAGGGGAGGAGTGATGGGAGGCCGCCGGCCCCTGAGATACAGTTTTAATTTTTGCATTTGCCCTGTTTACAGGAAATAGGGATTACACAGGAATGTGGGTGCGTCTAGGTTCAACGGACCTTATGGCCGGCAAGGTTATGTTCTTGCGCTCCAATCAGGGTGGTAGATTTGACGGTAATGAATCCGTAGCGGATTCTTTTCGAAGTGATCTGGTCAACTTTAAAAGCTCGTGCACGACAATTCTCGGGGCCTTTTACTCCTTCTTCGTCTGCCAGAAAAAACCTCCACTTTCGGGAAGCTCACCTGCTACCCGAGGTCAATCCCATCCGTCGCTCTCTCCCTCTTTCAAAGCTAAGTAATATTCAGTTATGTGTCACTTAATTTTAATCTTATTGTTTAATAAATTAATTGTTACTTTAAGAACCGGCCTTTTTAATCTAGTGTACTGTTTTATTTGTCATTAAAGATCTAATGTTTAAACTTAAGCTATAGTGTGACGCCAAATGATAAATTAGAACCTGGGTATTATAAAATGGATAATAAGAATAAATTAAATCAATTTAAGTTAACCGGGCGTTGCATTAATAACTAGTATTGTATGATACACAAACACAACAATATGATTTTCACACACACACACAATGCATACATTTTACAAATCTTTTACAGTATAGTCAGTGGCGTAACAGAGAACATTTGGGCCTCCTTGCAAAGTCAGGTCTTGGGCCCCCAAGTTGGATTTTACAAAGGTCAGGTGTGTGGAGGTAGTCAGGCCTTTAGGGCCCCTAGAATCCTAAGGTGTACGTTATGCCACTGAGTATATGGTATGGCTTTAAACACGGTACTACACACAAGCCCATATCGCACTCTTTGCAATTAAGTGTGTGTGTGTGTGTGTGTGTGTGTGTGTGTGTGTGTGTGTGTGTGTGTGTGTGTGTGTGTGTGTGTGTGTGTGTGTGTGTGTGTGTGTGTGTGTGTGTGTGTGTGTGTGTGTGTGTGTGTGTGTGTGCGTGTGTGCGTGCGTGTGTGCGTGCGTGTGTGTGTGTGTGTGTGCGTGCGTGCGTGCGTGCGTGTGTGCGTGTGTGTGTGTGTGTGTGCGTGTGTGTGTGTGCGTGTGTGTGTGTGTGTGTGTGTGTGTGTGTGTGTGTGTGTGTGTGTGTGTGTGTGTGTGTGTGTGTGTGTGTGTGTGTGTGTGTGTGTGTGTGTGTGTGTGTGTGTGTGTGTGTGTGTGTGTTTCACGTCTTACCACTAATGTCATCTATTAGGAAAATAGTGAATTAAGTATCCTAAAGTAGAAACGCACTCAGCTCGGGCTTTACAAAATAGAAACGTTAATTTTTCTCCTGCCTTAAGTCAGTTCGGGCGACACTGGCAGGGGGTTAACCAACATCTTGCAGCAATAGTGGATGCATTACTCTCACCCCTCCACATCAATCTGAGATTGATAAATATCTCGTAAAAGTTCTCGATCAAAAAAGTATGGCTTTTGGTGGGGGAGAATTTTTCTGTTAATATCTGATGCTAAAATAAAAGAAAGCGTATTCCTAACTTAAGGCATTCGGAAACTTATTCAAAAAAGACCAGTTAGAAGCTGTGCTTATGAAAACAGAAAAGACGCACGACTTTCTTTCAGTAACTTCATAAAAGATTTTCTCGGGAATAAAAAACTATACATGTGCAAAAGATGGTGAAAGAAAGTGAAGTTTCCTGAATTAGGAATAGTAAGTTAACGAGTAGGGCTTCCTCTAGCCTTGATAACGGCTTCCACCCAAGGCATAGATCCAACAAGTTTGCGGAAGCGTTCCACAGGAATGACTTGTCAAACATCGGCTATGTAAAGCTGTTCATAATTCAGTAAGGGTCACTGGTGCAGTGTTATGTGCTCGGAAGTCTGCCATCTCCCAATTAAATGCCTTAAATGCGCAGGGCTTCACGAGGCTAAAAACTGTAATCGTGCATTTGAAGACCCACTAATTTTTGTCAACTGCGGTGGGGAACATGCGGCGAATTGTCACCAATGCCCCCGTTTTCCGAAGACTAAAAATAATAAAAAAAAAGCGCCCCAAAAGGGCAATCAAAATAAAAATCAACATTCTAAGGGAAATAATCCTAATAACTTGCCATAAAATAAAATTCAGGAGAGAAATTTAGGCTCTCGTAATGATCTAAACTTAAAAAGTAGCATGCATGCTCAATCCAAAATCCAATAGCATCAATCAAACTACCGCGCTGTCATTCCCTCCGTCTCGTATTCTAAAGTTGTTTCTGGACAGATCAGGGATATTAGTCATGTTAACACCCCAAATTCCAATTTTTCAATCATTTTCACAAATGTAATTCAGATAGTTAGTGATGAAGGAGTCGATGAGGAACTGTTGGCCCGGGCTTTCCGAGCAGCACTCCCAGCACTCCGAAAACTTTCTCATCCTGACAATAAGGCCTGTGAAATTTTTCAGGCCTATGTCGCGTTAAAAAATGGACGTAATTATGTTGCCCATAATTCAGCCTAACTTTCAATCGTGCAAACGTGCAATCAATCTCAATTGGTTTTTGGAACGCAAACGGTCTGCGCTCCAAAATTCATGAAGCCAGAGATTTCGTTTTGGAGCAAAATCTTGATTTGTTTTTGGTCCAAGAAACCAAACTAGAACCTGGTCAGGACACCCCCTGATTGCAAATTATCATCTTTATAAAGATGATCGTGTAATTTTTCCTAGAATTCGTACAGCAGGAGGTACCGCTATACACTGTAAAAGTAATTTCGTTCAAAGCCGAACCCCTTTACCGGGGATACAGTATATGGATGCTACTGCTATTGAAATTAAAACTAATAATTTCCCTCCCCTCCGAGTAGTTTGTGCGGAAATCAACAGAAAATTCCCCGAAAAGGATTTTCTTAAAATTCTAAATTCAGGTAATAACTTAATCATTGCTGGAGACCTTAACGCTGCTCACAAAACGTGGAATAACACCAGGTCGAACAATTTTGGCTTTTGTCTTAAAAGAATTATTCAAAATTATCCCAATGCAAGGATTGTTGCACCTTACACTCCGACGCATATTAATTCACGTTCTCGGCTGGGAGTACGTGACTCAATTATCGACCTGGCTGTTTTCAAAAACATCCCTTTTAATTATGACATTAGAGTTATAGATGACCTTTGTTCGGATCATCTACCGGTCATTTTAACTCTATACACTAATTCTGATACCATGAAAATTCCAGCGCAACTCTCCACCAATTGGGAGAACTTTCGATTCCTTCTTAAAAATAAGCCACATTCCCATTCCGGCGTCTCCCAGCAATGAGCATCTCGATGTTGCGATTGGTCGGCTTGGAGAAAATATCTCCGAAGCACTTGTGGCTGCTTCAAAACTCAAATTTAAAACCGCACCTATTAAATTACCTCCAGATAATCGCTCCAAAATTCGCCACAGAAATAGGGTACGGAGATTTTGGCAAAGATCTAGAGACCCTGCTCTTAAAAATGAACTCCGTACTATCAGCAACGAGATCGCCAGTGATATCAGACACCTCTCCCGTGCAAGATGGGAGAAAATATAATTGAGGAGTTATCTCCCGAAACAGGCCCTCTTTGGAGGCGTACCTCCTTTCTCAAAAAGCCTTTTCATCACATTCCCCTTCCTAAAGGGCGCTCTCGGCAGTATCGCAGTTGCCCCGATTGAAAAGGCCGGGATAATTGCTGACAGCCTTCAAAAACAGTTTGAACCAAATTCTCATGTGGAGAATCCTAGATTCTCAGCATGTATACAAATGAAGGTCCAAAGATACCTTGATTCCCCTACCTGTATGGATCTGGAAAAAACATGTCCCTCTGAAATACAGGGATTCATTAAAAAATCTCAAACCAAACAAATCTTCTGGTATTGATCTCATCACAAATCGTACCCTTAAAAATCGTCCCATTAAATTTATCATTTTCATTGCTTTGTTGTTCAACATGCTTTTGGAAAATTGCTACTTCCCTAAAAGTTGGAGGATGGCCGTGGTGATCCCCATTCTTAAACCCAATTCTGATGACTCTAATCATCAAAATTATCTTCCAATCTCACTACTTAGTAGCTTGAGTAAAGCATACGAATTCGTGATATTGAACCGCCCGAACCAACACTGCTTAGCCAGGAATATTATTATTCCAGAACAGCATGGCTTTGTAACTAAGTGCTCTACCCAGTTGCTCAGAGTCACTGAATTGGTTCGCACAGGCTTCCAAAACCATCAGGCCACGGGTATGCTATTTGTGGACATAGCCAAAGCCTTTGACAAAATTTGGCATGATGGCTTGATATCCAAGATGATGAGACTTGGATTTTCGGACCAAATCCTAAAAATTATTCACTCATACCTAAACTCGAGAGAGTTTAGAGTTAGAGTCGAAAACTGCCTCTCTAGCCCTCGTCCAGTAAAAAGTGGAATTCCTCAAGGAAGTGTGCTTGGACCAAGACTTTTTAACCTATATATTAACGACATTCCGAAGGCTGACAATGTCCATTTAGCTATGTACGCGGATGACACTGCTATTATTAGTCAACACACTTATAATTTCAAAATTATTGAAAGATTACAAAATTACATCACAAGGCTTCAGCTCTGGCTCGTTGCTTGGAAATTCAAAGTTAATGCATCAAAAAGCGCAAGCTTCCTCTTTACGAAACAAAGGTGTACAGGAAACTTACCCAATATCTACAATTTTATAACCAACCCGTCCCCTGGGTCACTGAATTTAAGTACCTAGGGTTCATTCTCGACGTAAAATTGAACTTCTCCCCCTACATCCGTGCTGCACTTCAAAAAGCGGCATGAATGAGCCAAACGCTTAAATCCGCTCAAAATTTATCCAATTCTTGATTTCATTAAAAATCAGTCCAAAAAGTTTTTTGACAGATTATCTCAAATTCCTAACCAATCTATTCGAGCCATCCCTGCCTATGATAACTCGGTCCCAAGCTCTGCAAAAAGACCTAGAGCTGCTCTTCACCACGTATATCAGCATTTTCCAGTCCTTAAAAGACTTCGGAGATTCTGAATATAATCTTTGGTAACTCTTTTCAATTAAAAAAAAGTCTCTAACTTTATAACTTTTTTCATTTTGTGTGTGCAAGATTTCATCTTCATTAGATTACTTCGACTTAACCCCCCATTCTTTTGAATCGGTCTTGCATGGTAGTTTAATTCTATGTTAATTATTCTCCTTTTCCACATCTTGTGTGGATCATCTTTTATTTTACTCATTTTCCAGCAGATGGCATCACATTATGGACACTTTCTGTGTCAGCGCCTTCTCTTTTCGTTCGCTGTTCAGCGACACTCCCGTCATCACTACGCGATTCAGCAGTGTTTGTCCTTTCCCTTTATTTGTACCACGAGCACCACGGCATTAATTGCTTTTATTTTCCATTTCATCTTTTTTATCTTCCAAATTCCTTGTCTACTTTCTGATTTCGTTCCGTTAAGGACGAATTAGAGAAGAGCACAGATTTCTACCACCTCCCTCCGGGATGGTGCCTCATTAAATATGTTCCATACTTGCCGATTGAATTATTTCTCGCTCTCTCACTGGTAGTATGTCCTCAGCTACTGGTGAGAAGCTTTCTTTTAGAATGGCTCTGAGCTGTTGTTAATAATTTTGTTAGTATCTTTTAAATTTTATGGAACACTTTCAATTAATTCTTCTCTTTTTTCTTATTAATTATGATGAGAGGGTAATACTGTTTTTTGGTAAGGTACCTCGTATTTTGAAGCCGTGGGCAGTGTAATGTGCTTTCGCACCTTTTTCCAAAATATCCCGAAGGCGCTTAATAGGATTTGTTAGGGCTTCTAGGTGATGACCAGATTATAATAGAGAGGTCAGAGGAATGCTCAGTCAACCAAGTAGTAGCCAACTGGGACCTGTGAGAGGTGAAATTATCTTTCTGAATACTCTTTTTTTTATTTCAATGACAGTACAACATAAAACGATAGATGTGATCGCATTGAGGACGTTTGGTACAAGTGCCAAAGATTCAAGGAGCTTACAGAAAACACCCTAGATCATGATTGAGCCACTATGACCTTTCACAGTTTCAATCTAGTACGCAAAATTCGTGAACCAAACGCTTAAAAATATCCTATTCATTGACAATCAACCTTGCTCCAGTCTGTATAGACACTCAGTAAAACATTGAGAAAACACACACATTACCACTATCCAAGCTTTCGTTGTCATAAAAAGGACGTTATAAGTATCAATATCTTATCCGATATTAAAACCATACATGCCACATTGCGCTTTTTTGCCTCATTTTCCTGGCAATTAGCGTCATTAGTCTGTTTTCATGCCAGAAGCCTTTTTCTTGATAATTTTTTATGTAATCATCCCTTTTGCGCTAGAAACAATGTGGTTTTCATTTTTAAAAACAATAAAGTACTACCAATTATGAAGACTAAGCCAAAAAGCGCCGAAAATATGTAAAAGGCTTTAAAGGAAAACTACCCGTTTCATTAGATTTTTAAAAAATCCTTTTTATTTTATTTGAAATTCTAAATCAAAATAGTATATTGCTCAAGAGATTCTAGAGTACAATTAGACACCCTTTTAAAGAGCCAAAAACAGAACCAGACATCCGACTAAATATCAAAATGCCTCACTGTACATGTAAATTATATGTATAAATTCTACACATAAATTATATGTACCGGGAGACATTTTACTTAAAATCTCTTAACTATGTGTACAGGAAAAAACACTCGAATATACATATCGTATCAGAGTAGATTTAAGCTAATTTCGGGCCCCGGGCGCAGATCTACAGGCTCCCTTGGTAACCTATTGGCAATATTATATGAAACAAAGCACATGGTTGTCAGTTCGGCGTATACGACACTTGCGAAATGGGGGTTGCTAACTTGGCGAGTTATCTTAAATCTTGGCAATTGTTGCGATAATACGTAAGTACCAAATAATCTCAGATATGCTGCTAACATAATACGTCAACAGTGTTTCACAGAATAAAACATTTTCCGTTCAAATTGTAAGAGAGAGAATTAAAGACTATTATTTTACAAAAGACACTGTAACGGTCGCATCTTCCCCCAAAAAAACATTGTATTTAACGATTTTTTAAAACTTAACTCCCAATTGAATTATTAATTTTTATTCACAATCAATGAAAATACTTTTTCCCCGAGATAGATTCTTAAATACATTTCAAAATACCCAGATTTCAAATAAATTTCATATTTTATAAATTATCTTTACTTTTTGTAGCATAAATTAATTGTAATAATGGCATGCAGCATATGCAATAATGATATGTAGTATACATAATAAGCATAGAATGCCTTAGTGCAAGAGGTTAAAGCAACAACAATTTTAAGAATGATATATTGTAAATAGATATATTCTACCTGTAATAAAACACAAAGTTTAGAGCCCGACAAAAAAAATTCATATTTACACAAAAAAATCACCTTTAGTGTTAGAAGAACTTTTGTCTTTCCAAAGGAAGTTTTTTGAAGGCTATCACTGATTAATATATTCATAATAATTATGCACAATTATAACACTCTTAATACAGAAATGCACATTCCAAAAAATAATATAATTTTATAATTACCTATTACACTTGCATTTTTTCAATGAAAATAATTCTGAGAACAAGAGAAAATACAATTAAAGTAAATTCAGAGATTTTTGACTGAAAAATAAAATTTTAAACAAGAAATCTCCAATTTACTTCTTACTTTAAAGAAATATTTGATCAAACCATAATGTTAACACATAGGAAAAATGTCACCTAATATTTTTTTTATATTTGTATACAAAGAAATCCATAATGACATAATATAAACCTTCCAGCAACAGTCATAAAAAATATGCAATCATCAAATTTACAAAAAAAGAAATCACATTTTGATTTAAAGGCTTTGCACAGAACATTTTTAACTTTAAAATAAATTTTTTGTGAACACATAATTTCAGTTATAGACGCTAAAAATTTCTTCAAGCTTATTGAAAAAAATATAACAAACGTTCCCTACATCATTCATTCTCAAATTTTTTGTTGATATCAAAGGGAAACAATTATTTGTATTCTTTTCAACTTTTCTCTTCTAGAGCATTTTCATTTGATAAATTGTCGGGTTTGGCAGTTAGTGAGTCAGTGAATATTAACATTGCACTGTTCAGCTACACGAGGGCTTTTGGCGAAGGACCATGTAATTTTGAACCATGGTCAAGTGACGTGGACGACGCCTGAGCTGGCACCCCCCCTCTCCTAACTACCACACCAGCGGGAGGACGTTTGAGCTCTCGACATATTTAATGAGCATCGCTGCCCAACACGGTGGGTCTTTTAGTGGTACTGGGCTAGAATTCATGATCCGATACCTAGACCACTAGGCTATCGCAGCCCTGTTTGGTTTGGCAGATTGTATAAGATAAAACTGCAGCTTAAAATTACATAGTGCCATGTTAGATAACTCAAAAATTAATGCATAATTGTTTTGAATGTATCATAACTTGAAAACTTAGCTGATGAAAACCGATTTTAATATAGCAAAAATGTACATACATCTTAATTCATTTTAAACATGTAAGGCCTGATTGTACAAATGAAATCCTTCAGGATAATCGAGGTCTTTCTGTATCACTGTTTGAAACAACTGGGCATCGATTAGTGTAGAAAAAAAACATCTTTACTCATATCTTAAATAAAATTGATAAATAAATACAATTTAGACATTTAAAGAAAGTTGAATATGTGTTATACGATTACTATCTGAAATTTTATATCAGTATCATATACCATAAAATTCGGCATATAAAAAAAATGGGCACTATTAACACAAGAAATATGATCGAAATTTTCAGATGTGCATTATAAGCCAGGAATGAAAATGAGAGCATTGAAAATAAAAAAAAAGATGAGCATAGAAAAAAAATTAGACTTCTGCGTAGATCGAAATAATGTTTCTTTAAAAGAAATGACATTCCTTATGAACTTAAAGGGTTCTAGTTCTAGAAGTATATTATTTTTTTCTAGAGCTTGGAATAATTATTTGAATAATTGACTTAAAAATATAAAAGCATTGCACACCTACATCTTGTGTTTTTTCGTAAAGTAGGGGGTGCGCGTTATACGGCGAGTATTTGTAAAAACTAAAAATTGCAGCTTGAAAGTATAGGTGCGTGCTATATGCCAGATTTTATGGTATATAAAAGATAGTACTGAATAATACAGTTAATTACTGATTTTTCTAGGATGGTTATGTAAAATGATGGCTTTAAAATCAGTACCATGCCCCAATATTAATTTTCAAAGTTGTAAAATAAAGGATATTTAAATTTTTAAAGAAAGCAGGTGGAGGAAATCATTATATATGAACAAAGCAAAAGGAGCATGAAATGAAAAGTCGTACATCATAAACAATGTTCTATTAACTATAATGTTTAAATATTGTAGTAAAAGTATACATATATTGGAACAGAAAAAAACCATATGAAAAACAAATTCAAATGTTTGTTTCCTTTGTTGAGACATTAAATGACAATTTCTTAGTCCTTAAAAATCTAGATTCTCTTAAAAACTTGCATTTTGCATTAATAGTAGAAGAAACAGCAATATACACAAATTTAAAAACAGTAAATAAATTACTATATTCAAAAAGAGCCACCGATATGTAACATTTTTAATAGAGCATTTGTATTAAAATATTTAGTCTTTAATCAAATGACATAATTGTATAATATGGAAGCAGTAAGATTTGATTTCACTGACTTTCCAAATTAAAAATTATCAAAAATGACTTTTATACAAAATCAGTCCTATTTTATTTCTAAAAAGGCATTTTTTTTTTTTTTTTGTTACTTTTGCTTTTTTTTCCAGAAAAACTTGTCATAAATTTGATTCATTAGATATTTGTAACATAAAAGAATGCAAAAGCAAGCAGAGAGTATATAAACAAAATATTTCAGCATCAAAAACAAAAAGTTATTTTAGAAACTGATGCAAAGCAAAAAAAAAAAGGTATAATAAAAGTGAAAAAATATGTACAAAGTAAACAAGGCAGATTTCACAAATCATAATATTTTATTAATGATAAATATACATAGAAAATAAAAGCCATCAAATCATCACTTTGTAACATTGATACATTAAAAAGGATTTTTGTTTCCCATAACAATGACTAATCAATTTATCAACATAGATGTACGATGAAAGAAATTTATCTAAATTGCAAAAGACTAATTCTCAACCCAATGGTGTCTTTACCTATTTCTGATACACTGCATACTTTGCAAACACTACCACTGTATTCGGGGAAATAACTTGTTTGACATAAGGGACATTTAACCTCAGGTTTCCCTCTATAAATAGGTTTGTAAGACAAACCACAAATAGCAAAAGGGTTATGCTCATCATAAAGTAATTGATGCTGATCAACAGGATTCTTTTCACAAGCTTGCAAAATTTTCCTTGTTTGTTGGGCAACTTCAGTCCTTGGGCCCAATTCCAGAAGTCTTCTAGCAAATGATCCAGCCGTTTTATAATTTTTAAGCTTAAAGAATAAATTGACAGCAGTGCGAAGGGTCAGAATCTGATGAATGGATTCCAACTTGCAATGGGTAAAATAAGCAGCCATTTCACATGTTCGCTTCTGTTGCTCTAATGTATCTTTTGGCAGAGCCTTTCGTTCCAGCTCCAGAGATAAACCAAGTACATATTCACGGCAGATCTCAAGAAGTTGTTGAGCTTCAGATATCTCCTGCTTGTTTTCCACAACTAGCAATGGAATGGTTAGAAGCAGTGTTCTGAAGCGTTCAATCGCTTCTTGGAATTTGCCTGAAGTTGTTAATTGGTAACAGGATTGCAATCGCTCAATTAAGGTGTTCAACTTGCAGCCAATAGCTGGGACACCATTCTTTGGACCAGCTTCCGTCCAGTTTCGAAGAAGGTAACCATTGAGTGGTGGTGTAGGGGACATTCCAGGGAATGCTGAATGACTTCTTGCATAGGAAATCATGAATAGATGTTTAAAGGGTTCAAAATTGACAACTCCAATTTGATCGTGTAATAAACGGAAAGCTGTTTCAAAAGATCCTGCAACTATATGATCAACAGGTAATTTAGAGTTATTAACCCACATTTGTGTCTGTGGCACACCTCGAGTAGGCGCAACAAAGAATCCTTCCTCTCCTGATGCTGCAACAGCAGCTGAGGTTTCAAGCTCAGGAGGCAATTCCAAATCTTCATCTTCAACATCCCACCCACCTTCTTTGCTATCACTTTCTATAACAGAATCAACATTTCCTTCTTCGTCTAACATCAATTCTGCATCATCACCCCAACCTGCAAATAAATAATTCATAAAATATAAATTATACTCGTAATACAAATTTATAAGCTCATATACAAAGGTATAAAATAATCTACGAGAAGCAGGCTCTAATAAAATGAATGAATTAAACAATAAATCTAAAAAAATATTTTATTTACTATTAACAATTAACTAAATATTTTATTTACTATATGCCTGTTTTATTTGAAATTACTAAATAAACTTCCTAAAATTTAAATTGAAAATTATGTGTTTATTTTTAAATATTTTCATATTCTTTTATTACTTTTTCAATGGCAGTTGGGGGGGGGAGAACAAATACAAATAGAACTTAAAATATACATAATACAATGACAAATTTCTTCAGAAAACAAATATACACAAGTTTCAGTGAATTGAAAAGAAATTGAGCCTTAAATGTCTTTACCGAGCAATAAATAAACAAGAATTATGATAACGTAGTTGCTAAGGCGCAAATAAGCTGTAATGATTTTAAGTCCATATTTCAACAAAGAATATTGTTTAATAATAATAATGCTTTACTTGTGAGCGTTTATAATAATGCACACAAGTTTCGTTTATTGAGAAAATGTTAGCATTTAATAAATTCAAACATCTGATATACATTCACACACACAATACAAATTACTAGAAATATTTTACATACACTGCCATATTTTTAATAAGCACAATGTAGTCTTCTAAAATGTTTTTAAATATATAAAAAAAATTTAATTATGACTCTTCCCAAAACTTAACACAATTTGCCTTAGTTCATATACAACTAAAAATTATCAGGGTTTACTATAAGAATAATATTAAAAAAACTAGAATTATTCTCTTTTATACAATTTCTGCATATAATAGTTTTACATAACTTTCAGATTTCATTTTTATATCATTTATATAATTGTCAAAGTTTTTTTTTCATAAATTGTAGAAAGCTAAATTAAAGTCAATTTCAAATGACAATCACTATACATTTCTTTACTAAATTGTCAAATTTTGACTCTAGCTCAAAATTTTTAGATGAATTCAGATTAGTAAATCAGTTATAGCTAAATATAACTGTTTAAAATAAAATTTCCCTAACTGAATAATAAAATTAAATCCTAATTGTTATAAGGAACATATAATTAATTCAATTAAAGATCAGAATGCTGATCTTTGATTTATATTTATGTTTGAATTGAGAAAAAGATTTTAAATAAAAAGAATTATCAATTTAAGATATTGTGACTGACACCAAAGCTGTAAAATGTTTGAATTAAAATTTTAATAATACACATAAAATATGGTTATTTATGAGCGAAAACAAAACTTATTTTTCTAAGACTATATGCCATACAAAAAATAATAATAAAATTATATCAAATTTTTCATTTTAAAAAAAAGTTAACTTCATTTTAATCGTACCTTCAGCTAAATTATCATCAGCAACTTCAGCTGCCAATGCAGTTTTTCGAGACCCAATAGCACCATCAAAGAATCCCTTAGATACACTCAGTAGTGGCCAATTCTCTTCAGATTTATTGATTGGACATGGTGGTTGCAACAACACAGCACTTGGATCAGGCTGAGGCAAAGAAACATCAGACTTTTCCATAACTTCTTTTAAGCTTTCTGCTTCCTCTTCTAAACCATGTGTTACAGCACAAAGATAGGCCACTGATGTTTGCCCACAAGTCTAAAAAAAAAAAAAAACATTAAGTAAAAAAGTATAATTTTTATTTTCACTTTTTAAATATGGAAGAAATTATTTTTAGATATATTGTGGCTAAAAACAATGAAAAATGTTCCCTTTACAGTATGTTTAACAATAAATTGATGAATATTTGCAATAGTAATCAAATAGATCGGCAAATATAAAAAACTAATAATGAAGTTAAAAATTAATTGTATTTATTACAATGCTTGTTACATGAAACATACTATTTAGATTTTCTATCCTTAAAGTATATAGATGAAGACTGAGGCATCAATTTAAATATGTAAAGAACATTAGTTAGAGTAACTCTCATTAGATGGCACTGTGGCATCTATATATATTGTAGCATTCTTGAAAATGGGAATTTTCCCTTTTGAGAGAATCAACATGGCAGAGATAACAGAAGTTTCATGAGATTCCCATCATGAAAGGATAGATGTTGTAAATTTTTAATATAACTTTATGTTTCATGTTGTGCTCTTGTGATGTTTCATGATACAAAATAAAAATGATTTGCTATGAACTAGAATTGAGACATTTTTACATAAAGCCAGCCAAAACATGTAGTTAATTTTGCTACTACATACACAAGAAGGTTGGCTCTAAACATTGTAAATGTTTATTTCAATCAAGACAATTTTACAAAAGTAAAATATTAAAGGTCATTGAACCATATATATAAGAATAACTTTACTTTTATATTTCAATATTTTAAGCTCTTTGTTTACACACTGTAGTTTATTCAAAGTATAAAATATTTCCAGAACATTACAACAATGATACAATTAATAAAACAAAACATAACAAATAAATTTACAGTTAGAAATAAAAAAATAACTTGACTTTTATAATCACTAATAACAATATAATATTCTTTCAAACACAACAGCTTTGAGAAAATAAAACTGGATGTAAATAAAAACTTAGGATTTAAACACTATTAATTTCCTAATTTAAAAAAACCAAAATTACCAGAAGTTAACAAATTTATTAACTTATAAAAGTTAAGAAACTGATTTCTCATAAAAGCAATTTCTTAAGAAGATTATTTATGTTATCATGCTAACAAAACTCTATACATAATTTATGCTTAAAATCTTAGTAAAAGTATTACAATAAAATTTATATTAGAATTACTTTATAAAAAAATTTTAATAAAATATAAAATATAATTTTTAATAAAATATAAAAAATTTTAAAAAATTCAAGCCCAAAGCTTGAAAACATAACAAAAAAATATTTTTTAAACATTTTACTATGATATTCCAAATTTGAAAACTTTAACTATATTTCCCTAAAGATATATATAAATTATCAATTGACTACCTTCAATATTTTAACTCGCTCAGCAACATCACCCAGATACAAGGCATTCTGAAACTGTCCACTGGTGTCTTTGCGAATTTCAGCAATTTTCATCATTTTCCTAAGTTTTTCTAAATTTCCAGTAATAAGGTACAAGAAAGATAACTTGTCAAAATTCTTTGTTCGTTGGTATGCCATTTCCACAACCTATAAAAATATTTTGAGACAAATTTAAAATACAAAAAGTGTTGCTTCTTTTCATTCCAACACTAAATTTTAAAAAAAATGACAAATTACACAACTGTAGTGTTTCCACACACACACCAGCACTAGGTGGTACACTGTTCTTTCCTCCAAAAAGAGTGTTTTTCTTTGTTTTTGATAGACATCTTTAACACGTTGGTGCTGAGAAGCTATGTCCAAAATTTAGAAATGTTATGTCTTTACAGAATACTATTAATATTTTTATATTTAATGTAATAAATGTGCTGTCCATAAGTGATATGTCTGTTGGATGAATTTACAGCAACATACAACAATGACTTTACATCAAATAATTTTGACTATAAACTTGAAAATTATTCTTAAAAAGTAATTTAAATTTACATTATACATATACACACAGAAACTCAAAAGAAATATATCTTTTCTATAATATCTGAATATAAGCTATTTCTTGAAAGTTAAATTTTACCAAAAACCTCATTTTTATCAAAAATCATTAACAGAATAATTATAATATATTCAAAAGAAAAATTCATGACACCCTAATTGTAACAATTCATGCATAAAATCATGATACTTAAAAGTGCCTAAGAAAATAAATTTTAAGATTCATATAATATTTGTAACAAAAAAAAAGATATAGCTAATTTATGATATATATTTAAGCATTTTTAAAAATTATAACTAGCGTTCTCAAAGCTTTGCAGAAATGGATAATTTATCCTCCAACCCTTATATTCTAAATGGATCCAATCAACTGATTTCTATAATTTGTTTTGTGATAACTTCCAAGGTTTTTTAAGTTATAATATTTCTCAGGTATTCTTTAAATAGATAATTTGTTTAGTTTATAAAATTTCAGAAATGTTCTTTTAACAAACAAAACTAAATCTTACCTAAAAATACATTAATCAATCAAAATCACTAATTTGCAAATAAAAAATGACAAAAAATATGTAAAAACAAATTATTTTTGAATGGTTTGCATTTCAAATAATGCTCAACAAATGATGTCTAGGTAATGATAATATTCAATTAAATGTATTTTGTCATTTTAATCAGCAAAATGGCTCCAAGTGAGCATGGTTTTATTGCAAGGCCAAAATAAAAAATTAAAATTAAACTGTGATATAAGTATGTCACAGAACAGCTTATGTTTGCAGTACTGAATTCTCTACAAGAGAACCCTTCTGATGACAAGTGAGATAAATATGAACAGAACGTTGTCCTGCATCTAGTGTAAATTTGATGGAAGATACTATTCAAAATATTCCAGCTGTTTATTACTTTATAGATTATATCCTTGAAGAATTATCATAGGAAAAATTAACTTCTATTGGAACTCCAAGAAAAACACAAACCAGTTACACTCCTCCTGAATTTGAATTATAAAAATATGATATCATGTATTGCCACAGGAGAATAAATTGAGGAAGATTGAGGAGAAACTAGATTTAATTTTAGATTATAATGAAACAAAAAGTTGAGTAGACATTTCTGACAAGCTATCTACCATGA
The DNA here is from genome assembly GCA_019973935.1 of Trichonephila clavipes. NCBI lineage: Eukaryota > Metazoa > Arthropoda > Arachnida > Araneae > Nephilidae > Trichonephila > Trichonephila clavipes. Next base: position 90,949 of record BMAU01015912.1, read on the forward strand.
ATACATGCAAAAGGGGAACCAGTACATGCACGATGTGTTTATTCTACAATATAATTGACCAGGCTGCAATAAATGCATTTGTTTTATGCTTGTAAAATCTTCTCCTAATCAAAACAAATGATACAAGAGGAAAAACTAAAAAATGAGGGAAGAGTTTTAAATGATAAAATTTTTAGTCTCTATTAATAAACATAAGAATAAATATAAAATGATGCACAAAAATATTTGTGATTTACAATAATAAAAATTAACTGAGTCTAACCGACACATACAAGTAAAATAACCTCTTTTCAACAGAGTAGAAAGGTTAATTTTTTTAAAAAATGGAGATTTGCTTTTAGAACAGTTTTATAGAAAAAAAAATATTAATGGAGGCATTTTTAGTAAATATCCTAATTTTCAATGAAATCCGTCTTTTAAAACTGCTAATTCACACAAACAAAAATAAAATATTAAAAATTATATTTGTTCATTATAAAAGATTTTGAGAGCAATACAAGTATAAAGAAAACTCAAAAATTGTTGATTGTAAATGCGTATATGCATATATAAAAATGTGAACAAATCAAAAAACAATTTATAATCCCAACAATATCTCAAATACTTTTTATTCTTAGACAATTACCAAGATTTCATAAAATGTGCACCAAATTTTACAAAAAATAGAAAATTGGAAAAATATTTAAATATTGAATTTTAATACAACAGAAAAGTCTTAAATTATATATGTAAGAGAAGTAAGCATGAAAAACAGAATATATAACATTGAAATCTTCTTGAGTATGAATTTACCTGATGATTTCCATGCAACAATGCAGCTTCTCCAAGTTTTTCCCAGCATGCTTTATCATCCAAAATTCTGGCAGCGTCTAATGCAACCTAACACAAAAAGTTTATTTAATTATTCCTTTATTTTTTTTAATAATTTACTATAAAAATTTTACTTCAAGGTAAATTTTTACTAAGAATAAAAAAGAATTTTTTTAACTTACTTCTATATTACCACACTCAAGAGCAAGTGCAAAACGAGTCTTCTCGTCTTTTACAAAATGTAGAGCAACCTCTGGGTAACCTTTCTTTTGCAAATAAGCGATGATAGATTGCCCAACTAATTTGGCATTTCGAACCATGTGCAAAACCTTTAAAAAATCATTTTAAATTAAAGAATTTTCTTAAAAAAGAAAAGTTACACAATGCAATAAACAAATTCTGCAAAATGTGAAATTTCAGTATTAATCCAGCATAAATAAGTTCCTAATAATTTGATTTATACTTAAAGAACATTACTGATTTTTAATGGAAGATTTGATACATTTTAAAATTTACATGATGTGGTACAGTAAGTATACAAGTTAGTTTACAAATTTTTCATAGTTTACAAATTTAAGAGTAATTGAAAAACTACACAAAGCATTATAAGATCATAACAAATTTATAAGTCATTTTCTTCACCTAACTTTCAACACATACAGGATAAATATTGTTTCAAGACATCTCAATATTTGTTTTCAGTTAAAATAATTTTACAAAAACTAAATTAAACTTGAAAAAATTAAACAAATGTCAAAAAAATATCTTAATAAAATAGAAAATTCCTCAAAATAACACTAAAAAATTTATTAGCATTTTTCACAAAACAAGCATATTACACATCTATACTTTACAAATCACAGAAAACAACAATTAAATACAGTCGAACCTCCATATAATGAACCGATATATTGCAAATTTTTCTATACAGCAAACTTTTTCGTGGATCCAAGAACATTTCATGATTTTCTTCATAAAATAACCTCTCAAAGTACATTTTTTATATAACAAACTTTTTCTTTTGGGGTTCAATTTTTTTTGTCCCTATTTTTAAAGTATTTCAGGACATTTCAAGTTATTCTATCTTTTAGTACATTTTATGGTGGTCAAATCTTGAACTGGTTGTACCAGAGGCCTACAACAAAAAAATTTGCCATAATTTTTTAAATAAGAAACTCAAATAAAAATTAATGGAATTTATGAGTAATTAAATTTAAGGTATCCGTACACCTTCAAAACGTCATTTTCGTCAAATTTTTCGATTTTTTAATTTAAATGTTATTTGAAAATATGAACTTTTTTCTTTAAAATGGTGTTTAAATTTTGTTTCTATCTTATTTAGAACTTAAGTTATGGGGATTTGAGTTTCATTCGATAGCACCTTTTTGAACCCGGAAGTACAAGTCTGCATTGCGAAGTAGAAAAAATGTTTGTTGACATTTTTATTTTTCAAAGTATCGTTTAAATATGCAATAGTAAGAAATTTAAACTTTTTAAAATATGAATTTGAGTTTTCAGAATTATCAAGAATATAATTGGCAACAGGTTTTTATTTATATTTTTATCTAGAATCTGGCAAGAAAATAGAGTGCTTTACTGTTTGTTTACATTTGCTTATGATTGCGTAGCTCTTTATAAGCTTTTGTTTAATCCTTTTTTATAGCAGAAAATTTTAATTTTTGTCATTTAAAATGGGTAATGCTAAACGTAGAGTTAGTGCAAAGAGAAAACGCCAATTTCTAGTAAATGGATCTACCATTAAACATTCAAAAAATAGCAGCGCAACATCTACCAACGCCAGTTCTTCAAAAATTAAATACCTGCTGCCTTTGATGAAGAAATAGCAGAATATCAACGTAAACCACTTACTGGTAACAGAATAATTGATATGGAAGTCCTTTTAAATTTGTTGTTACAACTTTGCTGCCCAAGATGTTTCGAAGAAGGTATCCTGCTTTCTGAGGATTCCACATCTGGTTTGTGCTCAAATTTTGTTATCAGGTGTAAACATTGTGACTTTTACTCAGGGTTTTCTAGTTCAAAGAAAACTTTAAACTGTCCTGAAGTAAATACAAGATTTGTGTATGGTATGAGACAAATTGGAAAATGTTTTTCTACTGGGTTTAAATTATGTGGTACGTTAAATTTACCCAGGCTGAGTAAAACTGCGTACACTAATCATGAGAATAAACTCATGTTAGTGAACTATCAATGCAAAAAGCAGCTTCTGAACTGTTAGTGCTACATCCTACTAAAAATAAAATTGTTTAATGTGGCATTTCAGTTGATGGAACGTGGCAGCGTAGAGGTTACTCTTCAATGAATGGGTGTGTCGCAGCTTTGTCAGTTGACACTGGTAAAGTAGTAGACATTAAAATAATGTCGTCATATTGTCCCACCTGCAGAAAGATTTCTAAAATGCCTAGAAGCATTGAGTCGGAAACTTTTGCAGCAGATCACGTGTGCCATAGCAATTTTCAAGGTTCTGCGTTAAAAATGGAAGCTGTTGGTGCTACAAGAATCTTCCAACGTTCTATTGTCAAACGAGGCCTTAAATATGCACATTATTATGGTGACGGGGACTCTAAGGGCTTTATCAGTGTCAAAAATACTTATGGGAAGGATAGCGTCACAAAATATGAATGCATTGGTCATGTTCAAAAGAGAGTAGGTGCGAGATTGCGCAAACTAAAGTCTAAAAATAAAATCTGTCTGGTAAAGACAAACTCACCGACTCTTTTATTGACCGATTGCAAAACTATTATGGGATTGCTGTTCGTAGCAATGTTGGAAACCTATCCGGTCTTCAGCAAAATGTTATTGCGGCTTTGTTTCATTGCTCATCAAGTGTCGAGAAACCGATGCATAGGCAGTGTCCCATCGGAAAAGATAGCTGGTGCTACTACCAGCGAGCACTGTCTTGTGGCAAAAAGCCAAACGAAAAATATAAAGGCTTATCAAATGAAGTACTAAACAGGATTAAGCCTACATATTTAGAGTTGTGTACCAAAGAACTGCTTACTAAATGCCTGCATGGCAAAACACAAAATACAAACGAGTGTTTAAATGGCGTTATATGGCAGAGAGTACCCAAGGAAGTTTTCATGTGCCTCAAAATTTTAAAATCTGGTTCATTGGATGCTGTGATCCAATTTAATGATGGATACAAGGGTTGTGTTGAAATTTTTAAAAAACTTAATATAACTCCTGGTTATTTTACTTTAAAAGCATACAAACATCTTGACATCAATAGAATTAATGACGCAGAACGACATTCAACACCAAATGTAAAGCAGCGTAGAAAAATTTTAAGAGATACAAGGGGAAAAAAATCAATGTTTTAGAGAGTAAAGAAGGTGTTATTTATAAATCAGGAGCATTTTAAGTATATCAAATTGTGTTTAATATTAAAATTTGCAGTTCAAAGTTTATTTCTGATTTATCTCAAAATGAATTTGTTTAACGTATTGACATCTGACAACGTAAATATCAGAAAAAGTTGTGAACCAAATTAGTTCAAATTTTACAAATATATTTGTTTTATAGATTTAAAGAACCCCTACTACTTTCATAATTATATAGTTGATATGTTTTTAGTAACTAAGGTATATATCATGCTCGTAATAATTTTTTAAGGATTTTTCAATGTTCTTTTACTCGAAACTTGATAAAAATTGTAATAAATTGATTATCATAAGGAAAATAGTACCAGCCCTAAAAAATGTTATAATGATCATCATCAAATTTACAGAAAAGGGATATTTTTGTTTACATTTGAGTTATGTGCGTTATTCTAATAATCAATTTAATTACTATTTACACTATGCTTTACTCCCTAAAATTTTTTTATGTACTACAAGTAACATATTAAATGTATTTTTCATAGTTTTAAGTTATATTTCATCAGTAAAAAATATTTTAATAGCAAATATTACAATTTTTAAAAAAATTTTCTTCGAAGGTGTACGGATACTAGGACACATGTGGTAATGTATGTTTAGAATTTCTAGTTATAAAGTAATTTATGTTTAAAATTACTTGTATGTTTTAAACCAGAAAATGTCCATAAAATTCATTTTAATATAAAATTATTTTCTTAATGTTGAAAATACAGAGTATTTTTGGCATGCTTTTGTCTTGTTTTCCTTGCAGTTTTTCTTCCTATTATTTTTTTTTATGGGTAAGATATAAAAAATAAATTGATATTAATTTACAAAAAGGTGTGAATACTTACTTTAATGCATAGTGTTTAGGAATTTAAAATTTGCTTTTTGTGGTTTACAAAATATATTAAAAGATGAACCCCTCAATATAACAAATTTTCTATATAATGAACTTTTTTGTGAGATTTTGCAACTTCATCAAATAGAGGTCCGACTGTATTTTGATTTTTAATCCATCAATTTGAAAGATTTCAAAAATACCCAAAATTAAAGTGGATGCCTAGTTTAAGTATAAATCTCAAATGGGAAGAAATCTCTCCTAAAGGAAAAAACTTGAACCCTCGGCACTAAAATTAAGGAATTATTCTTACTTCCTCGTATTTTCGGTTAACAAGAGCAAGTTTAAATCTGTATTCTGTTGGGTCTATAGTTAGGACTCTAGGTCTGCATTCCCTATCTAGGCAATATACATTTGAGTCTTTCACTCTAGTGATGTAAATAGGTACATCCAAAGTACGAATAATGCCATGGTCACTATAATAAAAAAATTAATTTTAATTAACAGAAATACATATATAATTTAAATAACAAATTTTAAAAATCTGTTGTAAAAAGCGGCTACTGTGTTATTTTAGCAAAAATTTCAAAAAAAATTGCTTATTAATAGTAAACATTTTTAATTTACAATATTCAACAAATAAGATTAATATCTAAAGTAAAAAATTTAACAGGAACTTCTCTTAAGTTCTAGATAAAGGCTAAAATAAGTTCTTAAAACTTTCGAAGTCACAATTAAAGGCATTTACATTTAAGATACTTATTTGTGTAACTTTGAATTAAACTTGCTTCTACATTTTTACCTAAATAATATTAAAGGTATTCTAGGAATATCAAAACAAATCTTTAATAATTTAAGTATATTTTCAAAAACACAGAACCCTTTTAAAGAAGCAGTTTTTAAAGTAAAAGTATTACTAAATATTTTCCCAGCTATATATATATAAACTTTCACCCTTCTAAAGTAGATAAAAACTGAAACTTAGTGGTACAACAGCCCATGAGGGCCAAGGCCTATGGTGCCTATTTCAATTTATGTGACCTTAGGCACTGGGGTGCATGTAATGATGTTTCGGTCAAGTAGTCAGTCTGATACAAAAACCCCAGTGTTCAGTGTCCAAGCAAGCTCGGTACTCATTTATCAACCCACTGAAGGAATGAAAGGTTGAGTCAACCTTGCACAGCCTAGGATTTGAACCCAGGACCTGTGGTATGGAAGCATGTTACACTACCACTCAGCCACTGGGCTTTTTAAAGTAGATACAAAATTAGATCAAAAACTGTAGCAATTTTTTTCATTTAAAAACCCTAACTCAGTCAACTTCTCTACTGAATTGTTAAAGTAAAAGTTGAAGATTAAAAATAACTACCTTTCATTTTACCATTTTCAATTTAGAAATAAACTATAGTTTTTTACCAAAAAAAAAATGACAATAAATGTAAATCTCCAAGTAAAGTTTACTTCCCATACTCATTTTTACCTTATGCAACTAGGAAAATTATAAGCCAAAACATGATATTTTACAAATAACTGTCCTGGAGTAAATATTCTAACAAAAAGCAAAATTTAAAAGAAGCTTTTGTTGAAAGTTATATTGCTCTGAAATACCAATTTTTGCTACAAAGGAAAAATTTTAGTTTATTAATAAATGGTTAATAGATTGTTAGATACAAATAAAGACATCTTTTAAATGAATCCGAGACATAAAATATACTAATTATGTATTTCTTTTAATAATAATTTTTAAATAAAACATAATTCAACAATAAACTTACCCATTTGTTAAAGCATATTTTATGTGATTTGAAGTGGTATATATAAAGACACTATTATCATCCCATGAACCACTCTTGACTCTACTATTTTCTTGAACAGAACATAAAACATCTAATCGACGATTGCATATTGTAATAATGTGCTTACTGAAGAAAGCAACATGGCTCATATCACTGCTCCAAATGACATACTTTACTCGGGCTGTTTTCACAGTAGCTAGCATTCTGAAAATAAATTATAACTTGTTTTAATAAATTTCATTTTTAAACAAAACTGATCATTAGAAATTACATCCTCTTTGCAGACAAAGTATAAACAGTACTATACCCTGTAATTGCTTCAACTATAAGTCAAAATAAATACAAGCAGGAAACTTTCATAGATGTTTAAACTAATACAATAAATATTTTCATCAAGCATAAAATAAAAATTTTAAGTAGGCAGAAAAATTTAGATTTTTGAAAGATATTATTTACTTCAGAAATAATGTCCTAACTAATCCAATTATAAATCATACATAAATTTAAACATCTTTATTCTTTATTGTAATGCAATTTACGATAATAAATTTAAATGGTGTTAGTTTGATATCAAGGGGCATGCACCAAGTTGTTGTTTATATGTTTGCCAAGATGAATGATAGCATTACAATATGGTTAGCTTGATATTTTTATCGGCTGGCGATGTGGTTGCCATGGGGATAATGTATATTAAAAATAACTTTCATTGGTTTCATCCCGCAGCAACCCTATTAATTTCAAACAATTTTAATTCAATTTCTTTAAAAAACTAACCATTTTCAGTATAATTATTCTATTATTTCCATCTTCTGTTTTATTTTGTGCTATTTTCAAATATGAATATTTCTAATATGGGTGAGTTCTAGGAATTTTTTTAAAAGAATTTGTACTTTTAATCATCACTATTAATAGTTTATTTTTGTTTTATTTTATGTTTTAAAATTGCTTTTTTTTTTAACGTTCCTTGAAGGAACTTGCAAGCTTACAGTAATTTGTAATTGATATTCATTATTAATTTTAATAAATATTATGTAATTATTTTAATAATGTAATCTAAAAATGCAATTACTATATGTAATAATCTTATAATATTCGTTATTTATAATTGCTTTTTATAATTATTTATAATTATTATGTAATATGAGTATTCTTATGCACTATTTCTATTTTATTAGAATATAATGATTATTCTTTTTTATAACAACTATTAAATTATATTATATGATTATATATAATTATTATTAAATCATACTATACGAGTATTATATATAATTACTATTAAATTACATAAGATTATATACTGCATATAATACTATTATTAGTACATGTTACTTTTTATTATATTATACTGATATTCATTATTTATTGATAGATCTTGGTTATTCTTTCTATATCCTTCATTTGAAATACATTTCAATGTATTTCTAAACAATTCTTTAAAATTATTGCGTATCATTAAATTACCACTAGGGCACCACCTTGGATATCATTCCAGCAACAACAAGCTTTGTTTGCCGTGATTCCTTCAACAACAAGCTCTGTTTGGCGTGATTCCTTCAACAAGCTCTGATTGGTCTGATTGATTGATTGATACGAATATTAACGTCGCACTGTTCAGCTACACGAGGGCTTTTGGCGACGGACCACGTAATTTTGAACCATGGTCAAGTGACGTGGACGACACCTGAGCTGGCACCCCCCTCTCCTAACTACCACACCACACCAACGGGAGGACGTTTCAGCTCTCGACAGATTTAACGTGCATCGCTGCCCTACACGGCGGGTCTTTAGGGGTACTGGGCTCGAACGCGTGACAAAGCAAGCCACGGTCCGATACCTATACCACTCGGCTACCGCGGCCACCTGATTGGTCTGATAATAAATATTGCAAAATTTTTACTTGACTAAATATATATTACAAAAAAAATGTTTTGAAACTTAACATTCAATAAAATTTAATTCACTGTTGATGTCCAAATTTTTAATTTCACTACTAAATTAGGTTTCCAATTATTTCAATCAGTTTAAATTACTGATACATATTTACCAAGAAACTATTAAAAAATTTTTTTAAATCTTTAAAGGATAAGAATGAATTGTTTTAGTTGGTACTATTATTGCTGTGATAAATGATTGAGTAAATATTTGATTTCCAAAATAAAATTATGTTTAATGAATTGACCACTTAATGTTATTTAATTGACCTACCTAAAATATGGTTGCGATAATTTTTTAACAAAGAAATCCTCTTCTGAATAATTAACTTTTTACTTAATTGTTACTGAAGTTTTTTTGTGTAATCCCAATTATTAACAATTTTATATTTGGACAACATGCAATTCAAAAAATACAGGTAAAAGCCAAAATTAAACTATTTTTTTGTGTTTAAAATGTTTTTAATAAAATATTTTTTTAAAAAAAATACCCAGAGTTTCTGAGAGTTAATTTACAATTATTCTTTTGAATAAATATTACATAGAAGTATTTCAGAGAATTAAATCAATACATTAATGATTCAAAAATACAAAATATCTGACAATAAGCTTTCATTATGAAAAATGATATATCCCATATTTTGAGTGAGTGAACGTTTATGTTGCATTGTTCAGCTACTCAAGGGATTTGACAATGGACCTCATAATTTTGAACCATGGTCAAGTGACAAGGAAGACACCTGAGAAGCACCCCCTCTCCTAACTATTACAACATAGGAGGACGTCTGAGCTCTCAACAGATTTAGAGTGCATCACCCCCTAAACAAAGGGTCTTCAGCAGTACTAGGCTGGAACGCCTGACAGACCAGCCCCGAGTCCATTAACTTGACCACTAGGCTACAAGGGCTACATGCTATATTTTAAATAAATATTATATAAAGTGTGTTTCAATACAATATTTTAATTCAATAAACAAATTATGAAATAATAATTTTAACTTTTAATTCTTTTCTCTCAAAAAAAGCAATATTTATGTTTTTTTAATCATTTACATTTTAAAAAAATGTTACATTAAACTGACAATAAGAGCACAATTAATAAACAATCTTCACTATTATATTATTGTAAATTAAATATCCATGATAAAAGTTGGAAAAGCATTGCATGATTCATAGCAAGCATGGATATATTTACAATTCTCTCTAATTCAATACAATTCTTCCTTAAATAATAGATCTCATACCAATGCAATTATCCTTCCATGCTTTGTACAGAAAATAAACTATTTTATTTAGTTACTTATAAAAAAATTACCTGTTTTGTTGAACATCAAATAGAATAAGACCATCTGAATCTCTAAGTAACAGCATACCAGTGCCAGCATAAAATATTTCATCGCAACTTGGAGCTTGTACTTTTTTTGTTACTTCATTTTTCATATTCTTAATAACCAACTGTTCCAGTAATAAAAAGAACATATTACAAAATCCAAATATTTTAAAATAAGTGTAATTTGATAAGCAATGTTAAATAATAATGATATCTCTATATAGAGAGAGCTTAGACAATTCAAAAAAGCCACTTATGTTGTCAATTTAGAATTTCACACCATTAATTACAGAAATACCTTATATGTTTATTTCCATAATAAAGAAATTTTCAATAGATTTCATTGTCTTTATATTGTATTAATTTAGTGAAAAAATATGTCTTAACACAGATTTTTTTAATTAAGTTATTTTAAAGAAGTATTTTATTTCAAAACATTTAACAAAATTATTTACATTAAAATTGCATTAAAACTTCAGAACTTTGTTTTCTTTAATATAAAATTAGATAACACCACAAGTATTTTCCTCAAAATAAAAATTTCCTAAATTATGTTTCTAATCCAATAAAAATGAAATCTGAAGACCTATTTTTATCTTACTAGCATTCCAAATAGAATTATTTGATACTATGATCAAATAAATGAAGAATAATTCCTAGTAAAAAGTAATTATACTATAAAATATTAGCATTGAAAAAAAAAAAAAATATGGTAACCAAGCAAGCTATTTTCCAGCAAATCAGTTTAAGAGGTTTAAACCAGAAGTTTAAATGTATTTAAAAAGTTATATTCATTTAAAAAAGAAATGGAACTTACTGTATGTGTACGATCTAAAACTGCGAATCGGTTTCTTGCAATCCATACTGCAGTCAAACCTGATAAACGTCTGCAATCAGATGCTTCATTGACTCCTCCGTCAGTTTCTTTTGGAATCATATAAAAATCATAAGCGCTGTTTTCTACACTGTTGGTACGAGTGCAAACTAAAACAGCATTCTCCACGTGATTATAAGATATACTAAAAAACAAAAGTTTTGAAATGAACTAATTGTAAATAGTTAACACATAAAAAAATAATAGTCTAGAACCGGGGTGGGCATTAAGTCCATCGCGGTCGACCGGTGGACCGCCAAGACATGTTGGGGTGACCGCCTGAGGATTAGCAGTTAATAAATGTATACCGAAACATTCAAGATTGGCTGACAGTATTTAAGGATTCTACTGATTATAACTAGGAGTAGTGGCACAACGTACACCCCCGCTACTCCCATATTGTGAGGGGCCCAAAGTCTATGATACATTATGGTTTTGCAATCCTTTGTAAGATCTGGTGGGGCCCGAAACCCAACTTTGCAGGAGGACCTAATATTCTCCGTTATGCCACTGGCTAGGAGCACTAACTTTAGATGAACATGTTTTATTTTTTTAATGTATTTTGAATTGTTTCATAACAAATGCATCATTTCATATTATATTTGTGGGTATTATTATGTTTGTAACTTGTGTTTTGCTTTAAACGCTGTCTTAAAAGTGTATTTTATTGTAGTTATGTAGTTCTGCACATATTCTGTATTTACTAATAAGTTATATTAAATGTAGACCTTTACCATAGCTCACTACACCTACACTACTGGGTGGACCGCAACACCATGAAAAAATTTGAAGTAGACTGTACACTGGAAAAGTCTGCCCACCCTTGGTCTAGAACATAGATCTAAACTTTAATTTCACTATGCTATTTTTTTAACTTTATATAAAAAAAAAATTTTTAGGCATATCAATACTTTTTAGTTATTTAACTATCTTGCAAATTCAAATTTTACAAAGAAGTTTTTGATACATAAAAATATAAAATTGCAAATGGGTAAATGCTAAGGTAATGGAGCAGTGTTATGCAATTGTATCCCCGATAATACAGGGGAGTTATGTGTATGACTGGAGAGAGAGAAGAGTATTTAGAAAAGTCTGAGAGTAGAGTTTGTAAGGTTTTTATGAGGTGTGAGATAGCTGTAAAATAAAGTAATTTGTTATTAAAGAGTAGCAGTTAATTTTAGTATGTGGTATCAAGGCAGTACATGTATATATATGCTTTGAAGTTTCAAGAGTATTTTACATAATCAAATCTTCTACTTTATTTTGCATAAGCAATTAATCTTATAGTAATCTGAAGTCCCTTAAATAATAATTAAATAACTAATATATATTTATACATTAATATTTGAGAAGAACTAAAGTTTGTATTTAAAATTACAAATTTATGACCTATTTCATATGGACTGTTGGAAGAATAAATAAAAAAAATTATTATTTATTACAAACCAAAAATCATTAATGTTTTCTTCATAGAATGAGCACCTGAATCTTTCATAATTGTAAAAGCAATAAATGCCCACTAAATTATCTAGGAGTAAACAAAATACGTTAATTTAATTAATAACATCCAAAATTAAAATGCCCTGTTTTGCCCCACATTCTAGTTGCATTATTTAGCTCTTAATTTATTCTTGCTATAATGTGCATTCCATTTTTACTCAGTTGCCTTAAAAAAAAAAAACTTTTTCAGCTAAAGTATAGTAGAATGCAGAAATAAAAACAGGCAATGTTCCTACCAAAAAGGAACTTAAATACCTAAAAAGTATGTTCCCTGTTTCATTGACGTCAATTCTTAAATGAAAACTTTGAGCTTTCATATTTTTATTACAAATATGAACTTGCTTATTTGAAATATATACATAATATAATCACATTACAATACTTAACTTAATAAGGAAAATTACCTAAACACAAGACCACGAATGCCTCCTCGCAACTGAAGAACAGCAACATCTTTTGAGAGATTGAAGTCCAAACGTCGTAAGTATCGATCCTTTACATAATACAGTAGATTATTGTGTACTGCAAATGATGGTCGCTCTCTCTCCAATTTAAATATGATCATGCCAGTATCATGACCAGCAGCAAAAAGATTCAAAGAAGGATGGGCAGTCATGATCCAGAATCTATCATGTTCACGACGGAATGTGTACAATGTTGTACGCTTCACCATGTCCCATACACGAATGCTTTTATCTTCCGCATTACTCAGAATCAATTCTTGTCTGGGGAAACAAAATAACAATTACACAAATAATCTTAACTAAAAATACTTTAAAAATGTAATCAAGCTGTAAAAAAAGCATTTACAATAAAAAAAATTTCAAATTTTATAGAAAGATAATTTACATGTTATTACTCCAGGATAATATTTATTGCACAACAATTGTATCATTAAAACAATTATATTATTAGAAAATGGATTGAGACGCAAACTTTTTTCTTTTATATCATATTATACCAATTTATAGTAATTTTAACAAAGAATGTTTCATTGATGAATCAAAAAGTTTAAAATAAAAGAAAATATTATTAGAAAATATGCTTTCAAAAACAAAAACAAATGGAAAAAGGTTTTCATTTCCATTTTCTTTGATAGTATAATTTTTGATATGCAAAGAATAATAAAGAAAAAGGAGTATCTTAGCAAATCAACAGGGATTAAAAAAAGAAAATGTGAAGTATATTTAATCCTACTTAGCTAAGGAGAAAACATTTTTAAAAAATATATAGTTCACCTTGGATGAAAAAGAACACAAGACACGTTATTGTAATGACCACGACAGGTATCCACTTCCCATGCTTTAGAATCATTCATGCGCCACAGCTTAACCTGGCGATCGTCCGCTCCAGATACAATTAGAGGCATGGTATTGTGGAACGCAGCCCAATTAACACCACGATCATGACCTAGAAATTAAAAATAATCTGAAGTTGTAATGAAGAAGTTTCAAACTAATGAATTTGACAATCTGATTTATTTGTAAATGAATAAAACTGTCCAAAACAGAATTAGAACAACAGAATTAACAATAATTTAAACAATAAAGCTGAAAAGTAAAATTTTTTACTATAATTAAATTAATTAAATTCATGTAAAAAGATAAATCAAATGAATGAACTACAATTAAAAAATACACATCTAAAAAATAAAATTGAAAATAATAGGTTAGATGATATTACAGTAATTGAAAGTTAGTAGAAAAAGATCACAATTTTTACTTTGAATCTTTGAAAAATTGTTATAAGTTAGAACAAGCTATTAGGCTCTTTAAGAGATTATGATTATTCCAATTATCTTACAAGAGATAGCATATTAACTATTTGTTAAAATAACCTAGTACAGAATTTTTTTTTAAACATTTTTTTTCCCTCCTCTTAACAGTAAATTATTTTTTTCTTCACATAATCCTTCATATAAGGACTTTTTATACATTTTTGAAATAACTAAATTTTAAGACTAATAAGCTCATATTTTAATTAAATAGGTTTAAACATAACAGTTTGAAATTAATAAAAAATTCTTCAGATTATGATTAATCTAAAGGTTCTTGTAATATCTTTCAAAGAGAATTGTCTTGAACAAATAAATTGCAGGTGAAATTTTCAACTTCAAACTTTTTACCTTCTAAAACATGTTTTACAACAGCATCAGATGTTCCAAATAAATCTGTATGAGAAGGATTTTTTAAATGTTCTTCTAATCCACCAGGTCCCGGAGCTACATTCTTCTTTCGAAGACCAGATATATCCCAAACACGTACAGTCTGATCCAGAGAGGCTGAAACTACCAAATCTTCAGTAGGATGAAAATGTGAACACATTACATAATGATTATGTCCAGTTAAGACACAAATACATGCACGAGATTGCCAGTTCCAAATTCTAATGGTTTGATCATCAGAAGCACTAAGTATCCAAGGATATTCATGATGGAAAGATGTAGTACGAATGTAATCCAGATGTCCCATAAGAGTAAAAATACACCGCCTTTGTTTGTAATTCCATACCTAAAAAAATTATATATATTTACAATGAAGAAAGAAAAAATAATGCAGTAATGTTTTCAGATAAACAAAAAATCTATAAAATGTCTTAAAAAATCAAATCAATATTAAATTAGCTTAAACTTTGCAGAAAATATTTAATACTTGTGTATTAATAAAAATGTCGGCAGTTTATCACCAAAGACATTAGAAGTTATATCAACATTTTCTAGTTCAAAAAAGAAATTGTTTAAATTCACCAAAGGTTGCAAATGGCATTGTGTTAATGTGCAAGTGCAAAATATTTTTCTATGAATTTTAGTTCATTTTAAACTGATCATCAAAATATTAGGTATAGAAGTAAATTTTTAAGGTTTCAAAAAAAGATGGCATTACTAGCATTAAATCATATCAAACCATAACCACATCTCGGTAAAATCCTAGGAGGAGCCACTGCTGTTTTTGGTGCCAAAAAGTGCCAAATTGAAGGTTTTCAAAAAGGCGTCAATGACGAAAAACTCTTGGGAAGCGCATGCGTCAGCGGGGGATGAAATGGGCGTTTCGCAAAGATGAAAACGAATAAATACATTAAATTAATCATTATATAAAGAAAAAAACGGAGAAAGCAATGAAATTCATTTTAAAAAAGCATTCTAAAACCAGTGTGTACAACATGATTTACATTTTTAAAAAAGGACGAAAGGGGCGTTTCGCAAATATAAAATTGAAGAAATACATGAAATCAATCATTTTAAAAAATTTTAAAAGGCATTGCATTTGTCATGTTCCGTTGGTGGATACACCCTTGCGATGGATGCAAGGAATTCATGAAAATTGTCATCCACCAACTTGTGACCTATTCTTATTAACTTTCAAGTCATTCACCACGAACACATTCATGCTCTTGCCAAACCAATATCTGGTCAAACGCAAGATAATTATTAGATAATTATTAACAAGCGAAAATTCTAGTCTCGTCGCTGAGAGCGCCGCCATAAATACTCAGCGAGGTTGGTCGAACATGGGTTGCTGGTGTGATTACGGAGAAAACGTTTTATGTTGTATTTAAAAGCAAGGTTACCATGACTTTTTCGCGTTCATTTAATCCCGTTTGCTCATTACGCATTCATAACCATTAATCCTTCTTTCATACACCATTCAATCAATTCTTTCTTGCCTCTAGCCGTGTAAGGGTGGGGGCTCGCCACAAATGACGAAAATTCTGAAGGGTTGCCAAATGGTCATGTATGAAAATATAGCTGAGGGTTTGAGTGAACCCAAATGGTCTGTAGGATAAATATAGCTGATTTCACATTTTGGAGAGGAATGAGAATCGTTACTTTGCAATCAACTTGTAATTCCAAATGCTTCATTTTTACTTTTTGTCAAGGACATACCTTAATTCAGAGGAACTTCCATTCTAAATTAAAATAAGCTTTTTTTTTTCAATTTTTCTATTTCTTTTTTTTCTTTAGTTCTTACAAAAATAACAGATTAGAACTTTTAGTTTTATTTGTATTTCTCCTTAAAATACACACTAATGTCTTTTTAAAAAAATACTATTTTGTAATCCCTTGGCACAATTATCAATACAAATCGAGAGTTTGGAGACAACTTCAGTAAAAAAATTACCAATTTTGACAACTCTCCAACTAATCTCACAACCATAACCCACTTTAACCAATTGATAAATGGAAGTAAATTCAACAACAGCAATTGAACCTTTGGAAAGAAAAAAAAGAATTAAATAAGTGCTTTTTCAGATGCCCCTTCATGATTTTCACTTTTTTTTATGTGTTTTTCATGTATTTATTCTGAATTTTAATTTTTTCATAATGTTCTTCATTGCTTCACAGATTGTTTAATTGTTGTCCTTGCCTTATTCTATCCTGTTTATTCAGCTTTTGAGTTTGAAAATAGTGCTTTTGGCAATATTTTGACAACTTTAAAGTTCATTACAAAGCAATGCACCAAAATGAGACTCAATTTGACATTATTTTTTAACATCACACTCTAAAGAAACACAAGGGCTATTGGCAATCAAACCCATAATTCTGAATATTGGTTAAGTAAGAAGAATAACATTAAAGCTGCACATGCACCACCATAAAAATTTAATAAGAACAGACAATGAAACAAAACATTTTACTCCCAAAGACCAGAAAATCAGAAATTACATACTCATGCACAAGTACAGTAAATTACTCAATGGAATTCTATCAGAATGAAAACTGATTTTGAAAAATATATAAATTGCTTGAATGTGCGATTCACAAAAAATTGACTTTCTTAATTAATAACACTACTTTAACAAAATTCATTGAAAAAATTAAGAGCGATTTTGCATTACCAAGGAATTTATATAATACAAGAATTATGTGCATATCACAGAAAAAAAAAAACAGCATCATGATTAAGAATAAATAATTCAATGACCAAAAATCCATCGCCGAGTGAACAATAACTGATAAAAAAGAATTAACACGAAAAAAGCAAAGACAATAGAAGTAATTAAACATAACTTTTTTAAGCATGTTAAAATGTATGAGAAAATATATAATTACTTTAATCTTATAATCATCGCCTCCAGAAACGAAAAGTGGCTGTTGGTTATGAAAACAAATTCCTCTGACCGGCCCATCATGTTCATCAAATTTATCCAACAAAGTACACATGCGATAATCCCATAGCTGAATAATTCCATTGTGTAAACTGGCAAGAATCCATGGTCTTTTAGGATGAAAACTTAGCCCCTTAACACGGGCAGATTTAGTTTCAAACTTAGTTAACATGATTCTTCATTTAATGACACGTCTTCGAATACTACTTTCTATTTTGACAACATAAAACTTTTACTTCAATGGCGATAGCAATTAAAAAACTTTTATATCGATATGAAGATTAAAAATTCATTTCTTTTTTACTGCTAATAAAGAGACCAAAAAATTGGCTATCGATTTTAAAAATTACTTGCTATTTCTTAAGATCATCAAAAAACCATTTAAAATTAATTTTAATGGTGAAACTTTATTATGAGTGAGACAGATTTTTGAAATTTGGTCAACATTGCCAAACTAAGTGAGTTACATTTAAATATGGAAACCATCCACCTTGGGTACATCAAAGGAACAAGCGAAGATAGTTACTTGAGCCTTATGGAGAGTAATATGATTTTTTTTATTCCACTTCTATATTAAAAAAATATAAGTCCGACATGCTCATGGACAAGTTTGCAAAAGTATGGACAAATTCTACCGTAAAGGGACCTTAAGCTGGTCATTACCCTACCGCAGTGGTCTTCAAACTAACCAGAGGTTCCACAATGCATACCCAGGGGTTCCACAAGTTACAACAAAAAAAATTGAGAAATAAATATGTATGCAAAAATGAATTCACTTTCTCTATGATGTTTGTATAGTTACAAGTGTTTAAAGCTCCCCCACCCACCCTTTTTATTCATTAAAACTGAAAATTTTATTTATATATAATATAATAACTTTATTTTGCAACACTTTTTAAACTTTTGTTACAATATAAAAAAAGAATATTAAAATTTTTATCTTTATATAAATGCTTCCTAATAAATTGTGAACATTATATTGTTTATTATCTCGAGTTCAATGAGATAATTTTATACTCGTTAGTTAGCACGTCTTTCAAAATTAAATAGTTTTCTAATGGAAAATGCACCTTTTTATATTTGTGGAAAACAACACCTATAAAGAAGGAAAGGGAACAGCATATCAACAGTGTTGATGTTAAAATATAAATTTAAGCAAAAACTGCTTCTAAATTTTAGGTTAAAAATTCATGCAAAATACACGGGATTTCTGACACATCTATAAACATTTGAATACCCTTCAGAACATTATGTTTAAGGGAAATATATTTTTCAACGTCAGTGGCTACAGAAACAAAGTATAAAAACAAATTAAACTCAGAATATATAATGCGATTGCATTTAATCTCAACAGACCTATACTTCGACAGTTTGTGTAAAATTACTAGCATATATCCCAGTTACTAAATATAATGCATGGGTTGGTGAGACCTGAATCACAAATTAATATTATTAATGAGTAAATTATATTTAAAAAATTATATCAGAGGGGTTTCTTTTAATAATAAAGGCAATAATTTTTTTTAATTACCTTTACATAAAGTACTTATAACATGTTGATCTATTGAATATTTTGTGATATATTCTTCAAAGTATATGTGTATGGAATGAAGTTCTACGAAAGCACTTTCTGATTCTAGGGGTTCCACGAAAGTACTTTCTAGTTCTAGGGACCTGTGTGTTGAAAAAGTTTGAAGTCCACTGCCCTACCGTATGGATACACTGCAGTCATTTTAGTACCTTTTTTCTTCTTCCGATTATAGCAAAATCACCGAGGTATTTTAGAAAAGATACTAAAATAAATAATTTAAAATCCTGAATCTCTGAAATATACAGATAATCTTCTATCCATATAGTTAAAAAAAAGTTTCAAAAACTTGCATTAGAAATTTGAAAAACTCAGTTGAATTTCGATGTTTTTCATAGATTAACATTACACCGGAAGTAGGATTGGAAGTTATTTGGTTTCGCCTCAATGTTGTTGTTTAAAAAGTAGAGCTTGTCCAGAGCTTTTGTGAGAAATTGCAAAAACAAACAAAAAAATACTATCCTCATGTCAGCTTTATGCTCCTTTTACATTAAAAATTTGCAGCAATCTTAGAAGAATATGTTTTATTTTCGTAGAAAAGATATCATATTAGAAGGATTTTATTACATAAGCTCAAACCAATATTTACATTGAGAAAAGTGCCTTGGGATGTAGAATTTTTCTTTTATTAGATTTCCAGTTTATTTTTAAATATTTATGATTTTTCTTTTTAAGATTTGAGATCTTGTTATTAAATTATGCAATGGAAAGTAGTAAAGTTTATGCAGTTTGTGTAAATAGTGACAAATTAACAGAATAAATTTTTACAAGTATGCTGAATTTTTCCTTCTTTTTTTCTTTGTTAATTATTATTAAATAACAAAACTTTTATATACTAGGGTTGGGGCATAAGTCATGGCAACTATTTTTTTCTTGTAGACAGGTGAACGGATCACAAACGTATATGTATCTTGTGGAAGTTCTGCAGCATAGTGCAAGCTATAGGGTAGAACAACACATAGCTCTGTAATAACCGGTAGTAGCGCAATATGAAGCAAATATGTATGTTCCTGTATGAAGCAAATTTCGACAGGAAAGGTTACAGACCATTATTAGACTGTACGGATTCAGATGAGTCACATACTCTTGTAAGAGTAACCTATCATGTGAGATTTAAATTGGTCAAGAAACTCTTTTCTTATTTCATCCCACTCCACAACGCAGGGCATATTTTAACGATTATGTTACATTTGATGACGAACCCAACAACTGAAATTCAGTGTGAAATTCAGAAAATTGTTGATTTGTTGAAGCCAATGTATAGTGATTCTGATGCAGAATTCTATACTAATAAAAAAGATTTACGTGTGTGTTTCACCTCTACCGCCCAAACTAAGCCACCCAGGAGTATAAAACTTGGCACATAATTATTCCAGGTCCTAATGATGTACACTAGGAAGATTTATTTTCGCAATTCTCGCTTTAGATTTCTTAAAATTAAATTTTTAAGCGATTTTCCAAATTTTTTTTCAACAACTGGATTTTAGATTTGTTCGTTTGGCAACACAGTGTACTTGCTTTAGAATTCTTTGTGCTCCAAAATGTCAGATGCCAGCTTAGTTTAACATTTTTTTCCAGCATTATAATCTGCTACATCATTTTCTGTTTAAGTTAATTTTTTTTAATTATGTACTTTAAGTATTTGTAATAGTTTATTTTAAAACAGTATTACAGTCGGAAGATGCATCGCTCTTCAGGCTAAGCCTACTTTTGACTTTTTCAATAACTAATCAAATTAGTTTGATATACATTTTTGTTTTGCTGCTTATTGATTTAATTTTGTCATTTCTTTTTTAGTTTAAAAATTTCTTATTTATTTTTTGTGTAGTCACAATGGTATTCATATTGTAATTTCAATTTTGGTTTAAGGCAGCGTAACGTTTAATCTTTTTCATTTTCACCTTTAAATGTTTACAGTTGATTGTTGTGTATTGTTACTGGTTTTAGATTTAATTAGGTGATCATTTTTAAAATAAAGAATGTGAAATTTTTGAAAGCAACATTAAAGTTATCAGAAATTCTTTAAACTGGAAAAGAAATTAGGCAACTTTAAATCTGAAAATCGAGTGAGTTAATATTAACGTCGCACTGCTCAGCTACACGAGGGCTTTTGGCGACGGACCACGTAATTTTGAACCATGGTCAAGTGACGTGGACGACACCTGAGCTGGCACCCCCCTCTCCTAACTACCACACCACACCAACGGGAGGACGTTTCAGCTCTGGACAGATTTAACGTGCATCGCTGCCCTACACGGCGGGTCTTTAGTGGTACTGGGATCGAACTCATGACATGCCTGCCATGGTTGGATACCTTAACCACTGGGCTACCGCAGCCCTCATCTGAAAATCGAAACAGTACGAAAGTATTAAATGTATACATATAAAGGTTTAAAATGAAAAAAAGAATATTAAACGTGACAGTCCCAATTCAGTCTAGAGTGTGACACCCGACGTGTTCTTGTATGGAGGGACAGGGGCACTCGAAATAACCCCGCATTCGTTCGTGAAAGGTCACAATACAGAAGAGCTAGTTGCATGGTATGGGGTGGAATCAACATAGTCGGACGTACGGACCTGCATATCATTCAGAATGGCACTTTGACGGGCCGAAGGTATGCAGACGAGATACTTCGACCTCATGTCATCGCTTACGCTGGAGCCATTGGAGATTCCTTTGTTTTTCAGGATGATAATGCCCGACCGCATAGAGCTCGTCTGGTGGAGAACATGCTTGAAGCTGAAACAATACAGCGTATGGAATTGCCAGAGTGCTCTCCTGACCTGAATCCAATCGAGCATGTTTGGGACATGCTCGGAAGACGCATTGCTGTGCAACCAAGGCCACCTGCTACTGTCCGAGACTTGGAGATTGCACTTCTTGAGGAGTGGAACAGTATTCCCCAAAGTCTGATCGATAACCTCATCGCATCCATGGCAAACAGGTGTGCAGCAGTCTTAGCTGTTCGAGGAGACCACACTCCCTATTAAAACTCATGCATCATGTCTAAACAGTACTTTTTTTTTATCGTTTACATGTAACCAAATTGTTGCCCTAAATAATATTTTCATGTTTTTTCCATATTTTCAAAGAATTAAAGCTTAATTCCAAATTTTTTTTACGCCTTTTTTCTGTATTGCGCATTGACACGCGTGTACTATGCATTGTATGCCAATACGTGTCTGTCTCACACGGTTTTCTTCACTTTTTTGCTTGCTTCCCTAATTGTTTTGAGCAGTGTATATCGATAATTATTTTTTTACGACAGATAAAAAGAAAACGTGTTTTCATTGTAGTTGAAAACAAAGCTAGATTTGTCAGCTGAAAGTAAAATATGGACCACAACCACCGCCTGTTGATAAAAAATGATACTTTACACCTTCTGCAAACACGCTCAATCGTTGGATTCGGGATTTTTTACGTACGACTATTCCAGAAGCAAAAATGTATAAGAATTTCTAACCCGCACGATCATGCCAGTTGGGTCTTAAGGGGATACAAGCAAAACAAAAATGTATATTAAATTAATTTAATACAGTTATTAAAAAAATAGAAAATACGCTTAGGTGGAAGACCAATGCCTCTTCCTACCAGAAAAATACATAAATCAAAAAACTTACAACGAAAAAAAATGTTATAACAGATTATTGCTGAAATAAAATTGCTTTTTACAAGAATTCATTTACGCATTAAAAAAGAAATTACCATTTGTTATCAATGAGCGAAATTTGGAAATTTTAACTTAAAAATTAAGCCCTAAAAAAATTAAAACTTGAATGCAAACGTAAATTTCTTCTAAGCGAAGGACTTGGCGTCAAAAACAGATTTTCGAGCTAAACGACTTTTTTGAGTAATGACTTATACTCCGTTCCATCTTTGAAGAACAGGATTACTATAAAGAATGAAAATCCCCAAATTGGCCGAGTAAAAAAATATGCACGTGAAAAATTTATTGCTTTATGTTTTGTGTGTGTGTGTTCGGGATACAGTTTCATATTAAAACAGTATATTTTGTTTGTGAAAATAGTTGTGATTTTATGTAATAATAGATTCTGTTTTCTGCAAGGCTGTTTTTTATTTTATTGCTCATTAAATTTATGTATCCGTTTATTTTTGTGCATGATTATTTCTTACATATTATTGTGGTTTATAATACTACATGGTGATTGTGTAATGGAACAAAACTACCCTTCTTGCAAGGCCTTACTTAATTACTTTACTAGCTACTTTTTTTTTTAAAGATATTTTCATACCATCCAATATCCTATTTCATTTCGTATTCATGATTTGTCTTAGCTTTGCTATAAACATAAAGAAGGCCTGAGGGCACTCTCTTTAAACCTTTAAGCCAGTGCTTCTCAAACTTTCAATACTCGCGACCCAATATTCAATCATAATTTTCATCGCGCCCCCTCCATACAATAACAATGTATTGAATTCGATAATACGATACTTTGACGCTAAATCTATAACATGACTTTAACCTCTTAATTACCGCCGGCGTATATAAACCTTTCGCTCAGCCAATGCACAAATTGAACTGGGCGTATTTATACGTCTTTCCGAAGTACGATCTTTTTTGTTCACTGCTATCTATAAAATTATCTCGAAGGCTTTGGAATGCAATAAAATGAATTTCACAGTGCTTGCGAAGGATTTACTTATTTCAGGCGATTTTCTTATTTATTCCCTCTGTCTCCTCCTCCCCAATACATTGCACACTTTTGCATGCATGCAAAACGGTGGCATTGGGGAGCAGATCGCGTCACTTTTAATCGGTAGTTAAGGGATTAATTATAATCTGTAACATCAAAGTATCAAGATAAATGTTAACGTTGGCATATAATTTTATTTATGAAAAGCCCGTGGAGTCACTGGTAATTATTAAACATTCTTAACTTAGTACTGTTAAATTAATAACCAAAAGCATTGTGCTGTACTGATACATTTATAAGTGTATTACATCGACGTGAATGTTTTTTTTTAAATTTTTTTATTAAGTCAGAATGTATTTTGCTTATTTACTTTCAGTAAGTTCATAATTTTTTAATATTATCTTTTGTTTTCAACTTTTCAATATGATCGTGCCCCCCTCCTAGGGGGGGGCGCCCCACAGTTTGAGAAACGCAGCTCCAGGAGATAAATAAAATTCGCTGATAAGACCCGTTACAGTGGTAGGCCTACGCCTAGACGCGAATGACTGAAATTACATGATAATGCAGTTTTGCCATTGTTGCAAGTTGGTATGTTATTCGAAAATCTCAGGGTTTTTTTTTTTTAGAATATGTCCTGGAATAACATTCGACGATTCATAATTCTTATTGAGGTCAATTTGTGAACAAAACGTGGCTTCCCCTGTCCGAGAATATAAAAACTATGGAGTCTTTAGTGAGGGAAATGGCTTTAATCTAGAGAGGCAGAATAAAATGTGAATAACTTCACATACCAATTGTCGTACTTTTGCTTAACGTTTGTAATTTTATATTAATAATTTTTCAATAAACCTGAAAACAGTGTAAACAGAAATTTTCAAACTGCGTTGACAATCAGCAATTACACACCTTGATTCAAAACATTTGTATGACAAATTCTAATACACATGATACATTCTAGAATCAATGTATTTCTAGAGCAGCATAAGCATTATCCATCTCTCTTATTATTCTTATATTATTTTTTAAAGGGTAATATTACAAAATTTTAACGAATACTCCGTTATTGTTATATTCTAAAAGAAAATTATTGGCCAATATTTCATAATTCTGAGCTTCAAATATCTCAACTGGTTTTCTCCTTCACCCAAACTCCACTCAATTCTTTGTGAGAATTTGACATTCAAATCTATTTAATGCTCATCATCTCCATTATTCCATATGACGGGTCATCAGTAGTATAATCAGGTCGTATACATAGGACTCTGAATTGTCAACTCCGACCATGACCATTAAGTTATAATGCTTCAATATTTTGCAGAAATAAATACATTCGTCTTTCGTTTTAATATGTTCCCTTCTAAATTTAGTAGACCTTCTCTCTTATTGAAAAAAGATGGAGAAATTCTTGATGCTTTTTATAAATAAATCATGATTAATTTGGGATTGTATGCCTCGCGCGTTTTGAATGGGATCGTCCCATTTTTAGATAACTTGTCCTGCTCTCCCCCAAACACAATCGAAATGCCTCGTTCTGAGAAGAGCAGTTCACCTCGCAATACAGATGTTAGTGTTTAAGTAGCGAGGACTTGGAGTCGGATTCAGGAAGTCGGAAATGTTTTGGGGTAAAAGAAGTCAGAGCTGGAGTCGCTAAAAATACGTCGACTCCGACTCCAGTTTTTGTTGGACAATTTGAATGTGAAATGAAATTAAGGTATCCGACTACGTTCGGAACCATGATTTTAAAAAGTGCATAAATGGATAATTTTCATGATATTTAATGTAATTTAGATTAGAATAGATGTATAAAATTGTGTTAAGGACATTTTGACAAAAAAAATTATTTAAATACAATATTTTGACAAAAAAAATTAACTTAGAATAACCTTTTTTCAAAATGTTCTCCTTTTGTGAAAAATGCTTCTATTATAATAATATTTTGCCTGTATATAGCTCAGATCTCTGTACAGAGGTTTAAATATGATTTTTGGAAAATTCACATTATTTTCAGAGTTACAACCAATTGAAATAATTATCAGCTTTTTTTTTTTTTCTTAAATTTTCTCCTGTTGTCGTAAAACATGGATAAACCCACATCTAAGTTATATATTTTGAAAATTCTAGTTTAGCCTCTGTACAGAGGTCTGAGCTATATACAGCAGTGGTTCTCAAACTTTCACTACTGGCGACCCACTTTTCAATCCTAATTTTTATCGCCCCCTAAAAATAATAATGTATTGAAAGCAATAATAATGCACTTTTTGGGGCGCTAAAGCTACAATACGATCACAATTATAAACCGTACAAATTAACAAGATAAGTATTAAACTTTGTATATGTTACTTTTAAGTAATATATATTTTTATTTTTTACTTTTTTGTTCAATTCACTATAAAAGCGTGTTTTTTAGTTTGTTTTAAAACTATAATTTATTTTATAATTATTTTTACTATACACGATAAAAATCACAATGCCAGTGAATAATTTAATTAAGAGGAAAATATACTTACCTACTTTCAAGGACTTTCTTTGATAATTTCAGAAAAAATCCAATAAAACTAAAGAAAATGTTCCAAATGTGCGTGTCCTTAATAAAGGACATAAATCACAGACACTTTTCGCTAACAATACGGGAACATTATTTTCCAGCAAAACTGTCATAATTTGTTCTCTTTTTTGTAGTTTTGCTGTCGTTTGATAATCTACAAATAGCATTTTGAACTTTTTCTTCCTTGTGTCTTTTTGACAAGGGGAAGTGCTACCTTATGACTTCATAATTTTCTTCATAGAGATCTTTAGGCAGCATTTGAAAATTTCAAATCAACTCAAACGTTTCATGTCTAACGCTTTTCTCATATTTACTTTCGCTATCTTGATTAATATGCATTATTTCAGCAGGTTCTTCAATTACTTGATCAGTTTCAACTTTCTTCAATAGGGATCACAGTTGCCCATTTTTTTTAATATTCTGCTCATTTACATTTATAAACCATAATAAGTCGTACAACACAGCAAACAAAACCACAAAATTGCTCATGGAGAAAGTGTAGCATGTTCTAAAAAATAATTTTGTTAAACGTTTCTCATTATGCATTATACGTTTCAGAATACTCAGAAAAATACATCTTGGCCAAATAATCTTTCAAAGTGCTCAATATGCTTATCCATATAGCATAAAACTCATTCACATGGGAAAAAAAGCAACATAAAAATTTTATTTACAACTTTCCTAAAAGAAACAGAGACGGAGTGAAACATTCCAGTGAGTTTGAAGGTCAAATATATGATAATCAAAAGCAGTATTTTAGGGGTTAAAAGAAACGTAATAAAAAAATCTCTCCTCGTGGGATTACAGCAAAGCAAACAAAATGTCTTTTTTATTTGGTTATAGGATCAAAGATAGCTAATGAGTTTTGAACTGGAATCTTTTACTTTTTATGATCACCAGATGATATATATAAATTATATCAGTGTAAATGTGTATTTTTTATTAAGTCAGAAATCATTTTGTTTTACTTCATTCAAAAAATTATTTTTTAAACCTTTTATTTTCAATATGCTCACGCCCCCCCACGCAGGGTTACCGTGCCCTCCCCCAGGGGGCGCGCCCCACAGTTTGAGAAACATTGCTTTAAGCTGTACCTGAAAAATTTTTGCTTCCATTTTGGTTACTAATTTTAGTTGACTTTTAAAGAGTCGACTTGACAAAAAAATTTTACAAATTTTGATATTTAACAGTTGTAAGGACCTCATGTTTGCAATTCTGGAAAAACCAAACATTGATGGTACTATCAGTCTACGGTAGTACTTAGGCTACAATCCTTCTGATGTTGATATCACAATACCCAGCTCATTAGTAAGTATAAGATAAAATTTAAATTATCACCTGAATATTGGTATATTTCAGCAGTATTTCTTGCCTACTTCCAACTGCATAGCTTGATCATTTGGTCAAAAAAAGTAAGTACTTATGTAATATTATTATTGGCGGCATTATATGAAACGAAGAATATGGTTACCAATTCAGTACAGACGACAGATAGGAAATCACAGTTGCCAACTTGGCGAGTTATTAATAGAATTGGCAATAATACATAAGTACCAAATCTTCCTATGACATTTCGGTTCTTACATATTATCCCAACCTATTGGCAGCATTACATGAAACGAATCATATGGTTGCAACAATTTAGCACGTACAACACATGCTAGATTTTGAAAGTTGGCATTGGTACGATAAAACGTAAGTAATAACATTTCCTTCCATTGAAAAAGAAAAAGGGTACTGTTTTTCCTGATACTTAAGTATTAGAGTAACCACAGCCAAAGGGGCACTTTTTTCACCAAAATTTGACTGTTTTTTCCATATAAAACACATAAGAATCTGTTTTGATATCATGGTTCAAATTTTGCTGCAGTGATGCCAATACGTAAGTACCCTTTTCCTTTACTTGCAAATTCCATGTAACAAAAAAGAGTGCAGATGAGGTAATAAATAAACTTAAAATAATTTTCGCTAGATTTCGTGTTCCAAATATGGTAGTATCAGATAATATATCATTTAATAGTTATATTTAAAAAAAGTTTGCAAATGCTTGGGATTTTAATTATGCATTCATTAGTCCTCATTACTCCCCAAGTAATGGAATGGTTGAAAAAAGCTGTAGGAATTTCTAAAAGTATTATGAAAAAGGCAAGGGAAGATAGTCGAGATTATTTAGTACTTTTAATGGAGTATAGAAACACCCCAATATCAGGTCTTGACCTATCTCCAGCTCAAAAGATGTTTAATCGTAGATTAAAAACAAAATTACCAATCTCGAATAAATTGTTAAATGCTGAATTATTTAATAACATTCGAGAAAAGTTAATAAAAAAGCAAAACGTTCAAAAGATACATTATGATAAAACTGCTCATCCATTACCTGAACTTGAGCCAGAAGATAATGTCAGAATACTAAATTTTAAAAACAAAACTTGGGAACCGGCTAAAATAGCTTTAAAGCATAAATTGCATCCTAGTCATATTTTGTTAAAAATCAATCTGGCAATATTTTAAGACGTAATAGAAAACATATAAGAAAATCAAGCACACCCTTTAATATAGAAACAGATCCCAATGACATAATCTGATTGAGAAGTAATTGTAAATCCTCAAAATATACAGAACTGTAACGAGTCAGATTGTAATGTCCAAAGAAGAAGTAACCGTGTTTGTAAAGCACCATCTTATTTGAATGACTATGTTATATGATTAATAACTTAAAGGGGGATGTCATGATAACTGTAACTATGAATGTGTACTTGGTTAACTGTGTATTGTAACTGTATATGATTGCTTGTGTTGTTGTTGTGAGATGATGTTGTCACCTCATACTTAATAAAATGATGTTAAATCCAAGAACTGTTTGAACGCTTCGAATGCAAATGTTCTGAAGAACATTCTGAAACTAATAAACATAACACCCATCTCTATAACCCGTCCAAATAGTACTCGGCGTTTATCTCTGCAAAGTAATTGTTCATGAAGGTGATTGCTTCTTCATTTGACGAAAATCTCTGTCCTATGAGCGCAATTTTTAGATGAGGGAACAAAAAGAAGTCGCTTGGAACTAGATCTGGTGAGTAAGGCAGATGGTCAAGCAGTTCAAACCATAATTCATGGATTTTCACCATGGCAACCGCTGAGGTGTGAGACAATGTGTTGTCTTGGTGAAACAGGATTTTCTTTCTCTGCAAATGTGGCCGTTTTTCCACAAATTCTGCCTTTAACTTATAGCGTAATGATGCGTAGTATGCTCCTGTAATGATTTTTCCTTTTTGAAGGTAATTGATTAAAATAACTCCATGACTATCCCAAAAAACATTCGCCATCCTTTCCTAACCGAAAAAAAAAATTTTTTTTAGCCGTTTCCCCCTTTTCAATCCACTGTTTGGACTGTATTTTTGTTTCGGGTGTATAATGGTGTATCCAAGTTTCATCTACAGTAATTAACTGTTGCCAAAACTCGAATTTATTGCATCTAAACTGCGCCAACAGAGCATTGGAAAGGTTCATTCGAACACGTTTTTGGTCTAACGGGAGCAAACGCAGCACCCAACGCGCTTACAACTTTCTCATGCTAAATGTTAATTTAATATGTGACAAACACGATTTTTTTACATGTTAATAACCTCTGCAATCTCTCTCACTTTAATTCGGCGCTCGTATAGCACCATTTGGTGAACTTTGGCGATGCTTTCGTCGGTAATTTTAGCATTTGGACGTCCCGAATGTTCATCGTCTCCCGAGCTCTTACGGCCACGTTTAAATTCAGCTACCCTAAATTTCACTGAAGTAAATGATGGTGCAGAGTCCCCATACACAGAATCCAACTCAGCTTTGATTTGCGTAGGTGTATCGCCTTTCAAAAACAAATATTTAATGACACCTCGATACTCGATTTTGTCCATTTTCACAAAAACACTCACATCAACTCACTTAAACGACTGTTACATAACAACTGCACGTCCCAAACAGCTGAAAATTTAGTGAGTAACTGTCAACAGATGAACAGCAAAATTCACTAGCTTGTATTGATATCTGCTGCCATCTTCACGTTGATGCCGGAAACTTTTCAGACCACCCTCGTATATATAACTATATATATTGTCCTAAGAATACAAAATAATTTGAAATTAAGTGCATAATTACCCATTATGATTCACTGATCTAGCTAGTCCTGAATGGGCCCTATATACAAATACATTGGCGACTTTTTGGGGGAGGGGGCCTTACATTTTATGATGCTTTGCTTACACATATTGAAGCCCCTAAAACTTGGAGTCCCCGTAGCATTGATAAAGTGATAGCTACACCCCTGTTATGATATCAAACGAGTAAAATTTAAGAGGACTAGCCCATTTCAGCAGGCCATTTCTTCAAAAAAGAGTCTACAGTGGTGGGGATCACAAGCGCTTTATTATAGTAACTACACTCCAGGCTAAAATAAAATATCTCCTGTGCCTCTCTATCTACTAAAAACTGTTATTTACCTTCTTCCTTTCAAGCTGAATTCACACCAAAGCTGTCAGCGTCTAGCCAATCAGAGACATCATCTAGGGCGAAATGAAGTCTCTGATTGGCTAGACGCTCAACGCTAAACGCCGACAGCCTTGGTGTGAATTCAGCCTTAGAAAAGCTAGCACCCCTGACATCGTATGGGTGAAAGGAATTTCTCTTGTGATCCCATTCTTGAATGGTGAGAAAGTTACCGATGAATGATGTGTAAACATATAAAAATTATACAGAATTAACGTTTCTGAAGTGATTAAAGTCATTATTTGTGTAGAAAAATATTCTTTTTCATAAGATATAGTATTATTAATGCTTATTTAAGCAGCTTATGCCATAATTTTCTTCTAAAACAAAGTTATTTTAACTTTGTATATAGAATGCATACAGGAGGCGCTATCTGCAGCCATTATATTAAAACTTGACAAACATGGCGTCAGAAAATTCTAGAAGCAAGGATATATGATTTTTCGCAATTTTAAAATTTTCCAGACAGTAAATGACATTTCTACATTTCATGGTGAATTTATATGAGTAATTTACGTTCTCAGCAAAAGTTTTACACCTTTATAATGTGATTTCATCGTGCTTGTCATTTTTAGGGTACCAAGTCCTCTTAACCCTCTGGGTGGTTAGCTTCCTTCTGAAAAGTTATTCCAAAAGCGTTTACTCTTATTTTGCCGTTCGCTTTAAAAATGCAACAGACTTCTTTCCTTTCCCCCTTTTGAAACTTGGGAGGTCGAACGGGGACAATTTTATGACTTAGTTCCGTCCCTTTGTCAAGTAAGAACCAAGAGATCAATCGTTTAATCTAAGTTGCCTTGGGTAATCTTGTATGAAAGCAACTCGGTCGTTTCCCCTATATGTTCAGTCACAGTAAAAGTAAAACAAAATGAAGGGTAAAAAAAAAGGAAAAAGGAAATAAAAAGTGTGTTAGAAATTGAAAAATAGTTATATTTTCTTCAAACAAAATTTATTTTTCTGTCATTTTTTTATAAATTATATATATATATATATATATATATATATATATATATATATATGTATATAGATAGATAGATAGATAGATATATATTGCTAATGCGATTTGAACCAGAAAAAAAGCATCCTGTATTCATTTTTGAATATGAGAGTAAGAAAACGCGCTCACTTTCCTGGTTTTTTTTTAAAAAAGTAATGAGGTAAAAAGAGTAAGGGCCCTATCTCTTTTTTTAAACAATAAGCCAATAAATGGTGCATACGGTGATATACATACGATGATTATATTTATGAAATAAAACCGATCTTTCTCTATTCAATTATATTTTTAATTTAAAATAACATAAAAAAGAATTTCAATACTTTTAATTTATTTTAATCAAAATCATAAAAATGATATTTTTATGAAAACTGAATATTTTTCGGAAAAAATCTAAATTTTCATTCCAAGTGCCCTCCTTTTCGAACTTCTTGTATTAAATAAAAATTTCTTTTCTACATCGGCATTTGTGATGGGCATAACACACATTCAGTCAATAATTTTTAATTTTAATGGGGGATATACTTCTTTAAATGCGCATGACAGTACTTCTAACCATTTTCTACTCAAGTCTAATTTCTTATCTTTCTGTTTCTTTTATTACAAGGAAAAATGTCACACATCGATAACTACATTTTCACACAATTCAGTCATTACAAATTTAATTGTGAGAAAAGTTCTCCCTAATTAATTTTGTCTTTCAAAACAGTACACTTAAAACAATTTTCTTCAGTGAAGTTAACCGACAGTTCCACAATATATCCATACCAAATTTTTAAAACAATTTTAACATTTGGAAATGTATCCTGTATTAAACTTTTTGATTATACACAAATATTTCCTGCTGTATGGAAGACATAGTATGAGATGTGGTGTGTGGTTCTGAAAGAATGTTTTCGTACGTGTAGACTATTTTTTAAAATTTAAATATCACTAAAGCTGATCATATAACTGCAAATGAGCCTTATTTTAATGTGTGCTGGTATCAAAATAAAACACTTTACAATATTAAACAGCCTATGGGTTTATATTCAATATCAAATTATTCGCAAAAAGGTTTACAACTTCTATTCAAATTGTAAAGAAACTGAAATATAAATATATCTTACTGCAGTCAAAAATATTCATAATATGTAAATATCCTATTCCTCCACTTATTTCGGTACATTTTAAAAACTAGCTGAAAGCATTTTTTTTATATTTATAAACGAGGCATTAAAGCTCACACAGTTATAAAAATGTCTTTATCATTTTTAAATATACTACTATAAAACGTATATGGATTGTAAGATCAATTCTAAAATCCTAAAAGCTTTTAGAGGAGCAAAAAACATGTAATTTTGGATGTATCAAAATTTTAATATAATACACAAATATACATGTTATTAAGCAAATACATTTGAAAAATCTAAGTTCCTTCTGCAATAAACGTAATTGAAAGAAAAATGTTTAATTGCAAATGAGTGGAGATACATGTTTATCAAAGGGGTATCCCCAAAGTGAAGCAATCCTCAAACTTAAAACTCAAATACAGTGGCACAACAATCCATGAGGGCGAGGAACTACTATTCCCATCCCAATTACGTGACCATTGGATGCTGAGGTGCATGAACAAATGTCCCGATTTGGTGGTCTGTCTGAAGAGAGACCTTCAGTGTTTAAGACCCCAAGCAAGCTTGGTACTCCTTTATCGACCCAATGTAGCGACGATGAAAGGCAGAGTCGACCTTGCCCAGCCCGTTAATAGAACCCCTGACCTGTGGTGTGGAAGTACGGTACACTACCTTTCGACCCTATTCGGTGAAAAATGAAACTTAATGTTAGAATCTTAAATAAT
This sequence comes from Trichonephila clavipes, assembly GCA_019973935.1. Lineage (NCBI taxonomy): Eukaryota > Metazoa > Arthropoda > Arachnida > Araneae > Nephilidae > Trichonephila > Trichonephila clavipes. The sequence goes on from BMAU01015912.1 coordinate 124,669, forward strand.
TCCCTAATGAATGAGGGAGTCCAAACTTGTTTTTTCATGTAAACTGTTTAGACGGAAACGGTTAATTATGAACATTTCACAAGTTGCATACATTAAAATTAACTGTTATAGTTTACATAAATTTTTAAGAGTGCAAAAAGTGTATTTTGGCTGCACGAATTAATTTTAAAAGGAATACGGCTACGAAAAAGTAGTGCAAATCTATCTAAAGTATGGTTGGTTACCTTAGATATTGTCAAACACAGCAAAGTATTGGGAGCCAATTCCACAATTCGTTGTTATAAAAATGTATGGAAAATTACAAGACATAGTTTTTGCATTTGTAATTTATATATTTTTTCCCCTGAGAGATTTAAAAGCTAGAGCGGCATCCATCACAACCGCGGTTCCCTCTCTGTTTTTTCAGATCGCCCCTGACTAAGCCGGCTCGGCCATAATAAGTGAAAATGCCGTGTTTTGTTTGTCAAGATAATTTTATAGCAGACTGCATTTTTCATGTATTTTAGATGGTCGTTTTATATTTTCTACATCAATATCTTAATGTCTGAATTTAAAATTACATAAAATTCTTGACATTCGCATCAATGACCATTATAATTTTTATTAGTATATGAATGTGTCATCAAACGATTACATGGCTATTATTAACATATTATTTTAACCATTTAAATAATATTAAGTATAGCATAACGCACACAAATTTTCTGAACTTTAAAATAAATATTTCGAAAACTACTTCAGATATACTCAAAATTTTTCATTCCTACGCTTTAGCTTCTCAGTTTTGCTTCTATTAAAACTTTATTGTATATTCGTCAATTTTTTAGTATATTTTTTGCTCTTAGCATGCAGTTTTCAACTGAATTGTATGAAATCTTCGAAATATATTAAAAAATACCAAAGAAGCTGTATAATAAAATTTGAAATTTATATTATACTCAAAGAATTGCTAGAACTTATGGTAAATAATTTTTAACTACGCGATACATTTTTTTTTCGAAATTTCAAATGGAATTTCTAGCATAAAATTTCTAACTTCATACGGCCTAGATTTCAAAAAAATATCCAGATTTTAATTACTTATTCAGTTAGCCTTTAAATAAAGATAAATGTTGAGGTATTTTGCATAAATAGATATTTTTGAAGAATAATTCGAATGTTTTTGAATAGCTCGAATTTAAAATTGATTTTTATGTTTATTTATATGCACAAATGTCTACTGTAAATGTTTCCGTATATTTTTTATTACCATTTATTCAAACATTTAAGTTATAAAAAAAATGTGGGAAAATCTTCATTCATGCTGTCTTTGATGTAAACTGAAGTTCAAGCATTTAAAATTCAAATATAATTCGGTGTATTTTAACAATATATAACTAGGCACTGTACGTAAACTTCCTTGAACACTTAAGCTTGAAATCTAAAAAAAAAAAACTAATAGATCTTAATTAGTTTTTTTTTTCTCGTTATTATTTTTATCAAAGTGTAAGAAAATGTTTCAAATTATTTGATGAAGTTTAAATTTATTCATTTTTAGTGGTTGGAAAGTTGAAAAGATTTCAAATTTTAAAGTGTTTGGTGTTTTATTAATTTTTTTGGCATCTTATAATGAAATAATCATGTTTCAAAAACTGAAAGCATTGATTAAGATAAGAAAAATGAAGCGAAAGAATATACTTTAAAAAAGATAATTTGTCTAACTATATAAAATAGCAGATTGCCCTGACACGCCCCAACTTGTTACAGTTTCAAATTAATATGAAACCAAAAGGGAATTGTAACATATTTTACTTATGCGTTGGGACTTTTCAAAACTTTTAAAATACAAGCTAACAAACAAACACTTCCTGGGGTCTAAAGAAATTTCCCCCCGATTTCTTACGATTTCTCCAAGGTCAAAACACGGGGTTCCCTGCGAGCCATAAAACTTCCCATCAGTGTCCTGCTGTGTTGCTTCTACCGTCCCTAATTATCTTTCAAGATGTTAAACCTTTAAAAGAGGGAAAGGATTTCAGAAAAGTACGGCTCAATCGCTTTTGAAAATGTTACTTGAAGGCAAAAAAACCCATGCAGTGCATTTTCGAAGCATCTTTACAATGACGGAATTTTCCGCGCTAACCGCTTGGAGGGTTAAGCATTCATTCAAGGAGGCAAATCTACCTTTTGACTCCCACTGTTTAAATACGTTATCGTAGGCTTCAAAGCAATTTTCGTTTATCTAACGCTTAGTTGCTGTACGAAGTCTGGATTCTGCTGCGTCGTATTTATCATATAGAGCAGGATGTCCAGCTAGCCATCATAAAGCCAGTTCATATCTTTGATCTTCACAGTTCCTAATTGTTTCCTTAAAATGGGCTAAAGTTTCTTCTTCAAGAAGGCTTTCATTTTTCTTCTCTATGGGATCTGTAATACCCAAAACTTCTAAATCCCACATTTCAGGCACGTCCATATTTTGCAAGCTCAATGTGACTAGATTAACAACTTCCCTTTTCTTTCCCAGTCCTAAAATTGTCCAACCCAGCAAGGTCTGAACTGCAGATACTCCTGAAGATAATACCTTATTCTGCCAGTCACAAAATGCTTCCAAGTATATCAGCTCCCAGAAGAACTCGTATAGGTGGTGAATCTCTTTCAATCAGCTTCGTATTCGGCAGCAGTAGCAGTATTTTCTAAAAGTAAATCAGAAATTTTATTCTGAACCTCATCTAAACGTAAAAATTTATCTTGAAACTGAGAGTTCAGTGCGACAGCTTATCGCCATCCTCTCTTGTCGTCTTCTTCCGTCGCCAAATATTCTTTCAACTTATTCGCCGTAGCCGTAAACGAAGTTCTTAACGACTTCCGTTTTATTTTCAAAGCATCCACATTTACACGCAAACTTAAAGCAGTTACTTGAAATGATTCGTAATAAATTCTTAATGTCTGTTTATAAAGAAGAAAATACAGTGAGTATGCTTTCTTAAACTTAAATCCACTCTCGTAAACATCATAAACAGAGTGAGTTAGTGAGTTAATATTAACGTCGCACTGTTCAGCTACACGAGGGCTTTTGGCGACGGACTACGTAATTTTGAACCATGGTCAAGTGACGTGGACGACACCTGAGCTGGCACCCCCCTCTCCTAACTACCACACCACAGCAACGGGAGGACGTTTCAGCTCTCGACAGATTTAACGTGCATCGCTGCCCTACACGGCGGGTCTTTAGTGGTACTGGGATCGAACTCATGACATGCCTGCCATGGTTGGATACCTTAACCACTGGGCTACCGCAGTCCCATCATAAACAGAATATCGTAACTCATAAGCATTAATCTAAATTATTCGTTCCTGTACACTTTATAGATCTGAATTCTTCGAAAGCAGAATTCTATCCTGTCGCGGACGCCAATTTATTATGACTGAAGACAATCTTTTATCTATATACTATTTATTTACAATATGTACGGGGAACTTTATCAAATAACGTAAACATGGATGAATTCTAATTCTTCCTCCGTTGCCAATTCCGCTAGTTCCATAACAAGTTATATAAATAGAAAAGACAACAGGAAGTGTAAAATATAACATGAGTGACAACAGTCACCGTTAAAATTTGCCACCCTGGGCAGGGGTCCGGTTTGTCAAAACTATCTAGTCCCTTCAAGATGGCCTTGGGTTTGTCCGGTCCTAGATCCGCCCCTGAATAAATTATCTTTCTGTATAATAACTAACAAGGGCTCTATACATTGTGTATCAAGATGCGAGTAAATAAAACGGTTATAAGAATTCATTTATTCGCTGTTAGAGCTGTAGAATCGATTATAAACTTAAAAAGAAACTTTGCTGAAGGAAAAAAACTTTGAAAGAAAAATCTAGCTGCTTGTAATATTTCGCGAAAAAAACCCGGAAAAAAGGATTTGTTTATTTGTTTGCAAGTTGAACTCTTCCAATTTTTTTTTTCTCCTTATCCCTTACTTAGTCTGCGCAAGCTAAATGCAAGCTTCCGCAAGTCTGCGCAATAGCTAAGTGCGCATGACGACATTGTCGGACTTGCGTACATCGTTTACATCATACCAGTATCCCCCGAAGCTTCTAGGTAGACATATCTTCATTAAGGATTGTTTGTTGTGCTTTGTTGGCTCAAGTTGTATTTGATTCTGTTCTCAAAGGTAAAAAAATTTTTGCGGCATGTATCATTAAAGTGAACGAAATTGAATTATGTATACAAACGATTTTTGAAAGATCATTTCTTGTGTTATAAATTTACGATGTAAGTATGTTTTGGTTTTCTATATTTTTTGTGTATACTGCTTATTACTGATATTATAGAATGATTTGAATATCAATATTTTGTTAATTACTTTTGGTATATCATAGAAATTGTTGAAAATTTTAATGTCCAGTTTTTTTTCATTATTCAAAGCAATATTTATTACGTATGTTTTTTGTCACTTAAAAGGTTTTTACAGATTATGTGAATATTGCAATTTACAAATGACATCTGTCCTGATGTATTAAATCAAAATTATTATTGTACTTTTAAAATTGGTGAAATTTTTCATCCTAATTTTCAGTTATTGTAAATTACTCGTTTCTAAGTCACTTATTATGCTGAATGACATATGTGCTCAAAATCGAAGATCGTTGAAAAAACGCCGAATTTCGAATGTCCATATTCTCGTTGATTTTTGTTTTAGAAGGAAGATAATAATGTTAAAGAACAGATTTTTAAATAAAAGAGAAGATTTGTGTGTTTCGTGTGATATTTGTGTGTGTGCGCGTGCGAAATATCTTTACGTTTGTCAACAAAAAGTCTTCAGATTTGTTAAATAATTGAGATATACTAAAAGGAAAATATTTATTTCTATAATGATAGATAAAACATCACTTCTATTTTTCGTAACATGTTATTTAATTAATACTCGTTTTTAAAATTCAAACGAATTTCTGCTCTCAAGAAATTTGACCCAAACTGAAGAATGTTGTTTGGATTTATTGCCATCTTTGATAAATTAAAATTTTGTTGCTATTTTGAGTAGGAGTACTATTACAATTGTAGTTGAGTTATTTCAATGGCTGTTTTGGAGTGCAGGTCTCTGTGGGGCGTTTAAGTTGAGGCCTCTTCATTTGGCTTGTCTAAGCAAAACATGATAAAGTAAATAAAACAATAATTAGTATACTGTTCAAAATTTATCCCAAATACAGTCAAACGTCATTTATCCAAATCAATCGAAACCGGACACTGTTCGGATGCGCAATAGTTCGGATAACTGAATGCGATCCGTACAGTATGAAATTGGACACTATACGAATATTGAAAATCATCACATGCAGGAAACATGCTTGTAGAAAAGTAAAATAGGTGCAAAATGTCCCAATGTTACCTTTATTGCGTATAATCACTTATTTTTTTCTGTACCATTGTACACCATCGTTTTTTTGCTGCAAGGTCTCTGATTCTCTTGAACAGCTGTAGTTGAGTAGGATAGCACTTTGGTTGTTGTTCGTACCACTCCATTGCTGTCTCTAATGCAGGAAATGCATCAGCATTAGATGAACCCTTGCTACTTTTGTTGTTGTTGTTGTCCTAACCTTCCTTCGTTTCATCGTCAACAGGGTCGGATTCTTCTTGCACGGAAGTCACAATCTCATTATGTTCAAGACGTTGCGCTTCTGTTTTGAATTCGAAGCCATAGCAGTTCACAACACAACAAAAAAGTGCGTATATATCCCTTCACTTGGAAACAAACTGACCTAATATACCACTCAGATGTTTACCATCTCACACAACTGAAATTCCCAAAATATCCCTGATCTTGGGTTTTCCCATCACTTTTGGCAGTTCGGTCCTAGGAGAGTCCACGCCCTTGGCTCAAATTATTTTGGTTGGCGATAATTATAATTGCGCCATTTTGGTAACCCTACTTTGATACACTAGATAGGGTAATCCTAACTGTTTCTGGAATTTTCATATTTTGTCGGCGGGCATTTCGAATTTCATTTTGATGGTGGGCTTTGGGCTGGAAGTATGGCTGAGTGTGTGAGGGAATATACTTAAGAATTTTTTACTTTGTTAAATGCGAAAGGTAAGAAATAATTGATTGAATGGTGTATGAAGTAAGGATTGATTGTTTCGAGTTATGAATGTCCTAAATGTAATGATCAGCATGATGTAAAATGGTCGGCAATAAAATGCTTTCTTCAAAATCGTACCAGCAACGCTGAAGGTATGTTCACGTGCAACCATTACCTCACAGAATAAATATGGCGGTGCCCACAGGATCATTCGCTTAACGATGAGACCTTTAAGGCTTTTTTAAAATCTGTTACGCTGTACCCTCCACTCAGTAAAAATCAGCAGTAAGAAAATAAGTGTTGTTTATATATTTTTTTATCTTATATTTAATTTCTGTATTGTTTACATATATTTTCATTACGAATCCACCTTATTCCACTATATTCACATGCCGCTGTTGTCAGTTTCACTTGGCGCCATTTTGTTCTGGTTTGGCACTTTTTTCAGTTTGTTGCCAAGGGTGTGGGCTCTCCTAGGATTTTACTGTCCAATAATACAAAAACTTTCTCACACATTTCATTAAGTGTCTGTTCGGTTTCAAATTTTGCTTTCTCCAGGAGGGAAATCTTTTCACATAAAGCAATTTTCGTTTTGTGTTAAGAGGGGGAAAAAATGCATGAAAATACATAGAAGTTTATCAGGACCCGTTGTATTATCTTGTTAACTGATATTTTGTTTTCAGTGTTTTTGCGTTAAATGTATTTTACTGTTGCTCCCTTAGATATTTCAAATACCAAAATTTCTGGATTTAAATTCTAATAGAATATGGGTACTTGTGTATTATCATGACTGCAGCAAAATTTCCACCACGCGAATCACACCATAATATAGCAGCAAAAGTTAACAAAAAAGGGTTACTAAAGGTTTAACAGTAAATGCTTAGTTATGTAAATTATTACACTACTCCCATGTTTGATATCATGGTGCAAATTTGGTTGTGGTGATATTAATATGTAAAGGATACAAATAATGAGAGAAATATAAAAAAACTGTGAAGTATATGAATGCTTGAATATAGTTAGTTGTTGTAAATGCTAATAAAATCCTCTATTACATTAAATCTCAGAGAATAGACCTTAATTAGTCTCAAATCCTCAATAGATTAAAATTCTAACCTTCTTTACATGTTTAACAACTTTTTTTATATCTGATGATTTTTGTAGTGTTGATGTGATATTTTTTAAAAGTATGTATGTAACTTGTTAAGTTTTGTTACCATGTATATACAGTTAGACTGATATTTAACGAATTTCTATATAGATGTATCGAATTCCTTGCCTCTCATTAATTAAAATGAAGGCAAAAAAAAAACACCCCATTTAACAAGTAATGAACCTCACATTAATAAATTATTTCAAAAGTCAAAAGGAATTTTTTATTAGTTTGGATTAGACTTAACAGATGTTGATAAGTCATGTATAACCTATTGCATGATTTTGAATAGGACAGGAAATTTCTTACTGATTTCATCCCACTTCACTGTGCAGGGAATATTTTATGAATTTTTACTGTTTTCTCTCTTTCTTCAGAGAAGTATGGTATATTATACTTATAGTTTCGAAGAAAGTTTTGTTTTTAATGACTTGTGAAGCATGGCAGATTGTCAAAAACGAAACATTTTTCCTTGAGTAAGAAGCTTAACATCTTATCAAATTTGATAACTTGGCAGATATTGATAATGAAATTCGTATCAAAACTTTCACATTTTCTAATGCTTTAAATTGTTTGGAAACTATAAAAACATTTTTCATGCAGTTGAATATAAATGCCATAGTCAATGGTGTAGTGTGGGCTTTTGCTGCTTGGAGCCGACCAGAAATTCATCGCCTCTCTACTTTAATTATTAGTCAAGAAAATTAGTAAAAGTAAAAAAGCAGCTTTAAATTTTTTTATTGATTAAATATGAACTTTTCGTGTTTTTTTCTTAGCAAAATCTTTTGTACAATTGTCAATATCAATATGAATCAATTGTCAATATCAATATGAATGTCATGTTCATTTGCCAGAATAGCTAAATTTGTTAGCCTTAACATGGACATAGTTGATCTGAGATAAATTTGATCAATTTTAACTTTGTTTTGATTTTAACCAGTTGCGAGAGAAGCTTCTCTCGCAACTGGCATTACTGATGGCAGATGTTAAAAATATTCTCAACATTATGACGATGTTTGGTAAGTCATGTTCAAGTTTGAACTCAATAATATATTTTAATAAACCCAGTGAGCCGGTCCTAAGAAGTTCTTTTTTTTACAGCCTAGATCTGTTGCTGCTATGAAAGCTTGTAGACCTATGCACTCAAATTGGAATTCTTCTTTATTAATGTCTTGAGGAGTTTTATCTAAGTTAAGTTTGTTCATGGTCAATATCACTTCAGGTCTTAAAAAAGCATATTTTTGTGCTAGTTTCTCCATCTTTTGAAATCTTTTTCAAATTTCAGCAGCTTTCTATTGAAGCAAACATTGTTCGCCTCAAGTCATCTTTCTACAATAACTGAACATCTTTACTTCCGTTGCCAAATATATGCTTCCTCCTGATTCGTCTTGGGGGTTCAAAAGAATTTTCAAGCTCTTCGCTTAAACTTTCAGCATATATTAAAGCGTCATCCGTGAATTCCTCTCGTTTTGCTTCTAAAATGGTCTGTAAAGCACGTATTTTTTGAGCACATAGATGGATGTTCATTCCCTCTGTTTGTAAATAATTTTGAGCGTCATTGACTTCACACAGTACCTGTTGCCAGAAGCCTATGTAACATGAAAACGAATATGATTATATACAGACTAATAAACTTCCTGCATCTGTACATGTATTAAAGCTTTCTCTCTCTCTCTCTCATTTCCGTCAGTTTCAATATGTGGGCACAATTTGGTGTTTGTAAAATATATTTTGAATTTAAATATTGCGGTACTTGCCGCCGTCCCTTTTTGTATGCTGCCTGGGTCCCTTCTGTATCCCACATGCTACGCCACTGACCATAGTATTTTCTTTGCATAAAGTCTAAAAAGAACTCTTTTTCAAGTCAGGAATCGATTGTCAAACATTTATTAGAGACTGTTTTAAAATTTCCAATTAACTTGTCTGTAATAATTGACCAATAGTATTTTTAGCTGCTGAATAAAAAGTGTGTAATTATGGATATTTTTTATGCCCTTGCTTATTATAGAACTTCTAAAAGATAAATGCAAAAAATTTGAAGGTTTTTTGCACCCTGATATTACAAATAACCTTGAATTTACAAATGAAATGTTCAATCCTAATGAATTTGTTAAATCGTGGGGCCCAATTGTACTTTTTAAAAATTTACTGGGCATAATATTTTATCCTAAAACTCTTTTGTTCTTTCTGTGCTTTAGCATATATGTATATGAAGTAGTTAATTGAATAAAAAGATAAATTTAAGGTTTTCATTTTGATGTATTTTGTGATCAAATATATTTTTTGCTTTTTTTTCAGAAAAATTCTTTTATATTGTGCTATTTTTGTCTTATTCGATTCAAGTTTAGTGATTTGTACTTGAGTATTATAACGTGACCATAAATTACTTATAACTTAAGATGAAGGCTTTCAGTTACATACGGGATATTTTTAGGTAAATTTTTCATAAATATATAAATAATATTGGAACTTATATATAAGTATCACTGCTGCCAAATTTCAGCCTTGCGAATCATGCCATTTTCCACCAAAATTTGCCTGATAGGTTTTTTTTTTTCCAAATAAAATATGTAAGAAATTTTGTTGTTTCAATATTTTAGCACTATTTACTAAGCGTTAATTTGCTGCGGTGACATCAATACACAAGTTCCATAATATATAATAGTTTTAAAATTACTATCCAGATCCTGAAAGATTTATAATTTAAGAAATTTCAACAAGAGCTATTTGATGACTGTAGGCTCTATCAGTATTATGATTCACTAATTTATCATCACTGACAATCTTTTGATGTTTCTTACTTATTATAGGTACTACAAAGCCAGACACAGTACCTAACCCATAGACAACACATTCTGGAATATACCAGTTGCTAATTTTTAAATTATGTGTTGCTATTTGCAAATATTGTCAATCTGTAAATAGAACATTAGTTTGAAGTTTAGTGTCATTTTCTTTTAGTTGTTTGGATCACAAAACCTTCTTGGACAAAATATAGAAATTAGCTTATACCAGTTTCTAATATTTTAAACAAACAAGAATTGATGAAACCCAATTACAATTTTATCATTGTGTTTGTAATATGTTTATCATATGAGATAATTTCACCTATGCACATATCGGCAAGAAACAGGAAGAACAGTCCACAATCCATTTTTCCTATAAATTTTTTTTATCCTTCACCCATCTTCTGCATCTCTGTCATTAGCCAATGAGCAGACCAATAAAATGATGATGAAGCATAAAAAGAATTCAAATTTGCTTTTGTTGAGTTCTCAACAAGAAACTTTAAAACAGTAGGGCAGTGTCTGAGGTGGTCACCAACCATTTCACCCTAGTGGTACAGAAGGCATGAAACCGATTGCCTTACTCCAATGCGATGTAAATGCCTCTCCAAATAATCATATCCAGTAAGCAAACGAACACATGCAACTCCAACAGATCAAGGCAGGGAACTGGGGACTCTACCACTTTTGTTAAGCAAGATATTCCACCTTTTACCTGCAGCTACATCACCATACAGGGGGAGGCTCTGTTAATTTGCAGTTAACTGTAAATTATTTTTTTGATGTTATATAGAGGCAAAGGAGGGTCAGGTTGGAACAAGAGAAATCCTTCTTTAGCGAGCCTATCTGCTTTCTCATTTCCAGAAAGGTTACAATGGTTGGGAATCTATTGGAGGGCAGTGCTTTCTTTAGACTTCCCAAATTCAATTAACTTCATTCTACAGTAATGAACTAGTGCATTTTTTCATTATATCTTGAATTTATTAAAGACGAAATGGCAGCTTGAGAATCAATAAAAAATACAATATTGCATTCAGAACAGCTTTCCAATTTATCAATCGCAAATGATATTGCTGCTATCTCATCATCAAAATTGTCCAACACACACATTCCAACAGGATAACTAATACTAAAAGCATTTGAATAGTTTCCAGCACCAGCATTTTCAATAGCATCTTCAGTTGAACCATTTGTGTATATAAAGAACCATTTGTCAAGCGGATATCTGCTATGTATAGTAGCAAGAGCAACACTTTAAGTCACTTTGCATAGAAAATTGTTTACCAATGTTCCAAACAAGATCCAGGTGGCTCTCCAATGTCACCTGACACATAATAGGGTTAAATTCCTGTGAGAAAACTTGGAGATTGGGTGTAGGAATATTGTAAGTGTCAGAAAGGTCATGAACAGCTGAAAGGAAAAACTTATGGGTTTTTAATCTCTCATTTGTGGGTCTATAATAAGTAAGGAAATTGTTTCTTCTTCTCAAGATCTTTCAAAATCAGGTTTAGGGCACTTCTTTGGCTCCTTTCACTCAAAAGTTCGAAATTTGTCTGGAGTTTCATTGCAGCCATAGGAGATGATTTGGCCCCACCAGTGATTAAACGCAACATGCTGTTTTGGAAAAGATTAAGCCTATTTCTAACAATTAGAGGCAGTTATTAAAACCTCATTTCCACATTCAACAGGTCAAACATAACACTTAATTAAAACCTCATTTCCATATTCAACAGGTAGGACATAACACTAAAAAGCTGTACATGAAACATCTTGAGTTGAGCCCCAAGTGACACCAGCTAAACACTTCAGCAGCTTTGATCTTGAGTAACTTCTATCAACAGTTGAATCAATATGTTTCTTCTATGTTAATTTAGGGTCTAAATGAATGCCCAAATAAACAGTGTCAAATGTTCGAGATAGAATTTTTTTATCATAATGAAGTTGGATGTCATGGTATTTAGTATTGGGAGAAAGCGAAAGGTGGTCTTATCAGTATTAACAGACATATTGTTTTCGTTTGACCAAATTTAAAGAACGTGTAAAGCCTGCTGAAGCACTCATCACCATGTCATCATCAAACAATAAAGTATTTATACCTGGAACAGATTTAGGAATAAGATCTATCCCAAACCATTAATCATTAGATTAAAAAGAATTGGGCTCAGTACTGCTCCCTGAGCCAAACCCTGTCTGGTTTGCCTCAAGCCATACAAAGTATGGCCATTCCCTAACTTTAATAAACCTTTGGTCAAGAAAACTCTTAATCCGTTTATATAGGTTGCCAGAAATGCCATAGGAAACCACCCTTTTAAGCAGTCTAGCTCTCCAAACTCTATTGAATGCATTCTTAAAGTCTACAAACACAGAAAGGGTACTTTGCTTTCTCTGAAAGCCATCCTTTATCTCTTGAGACATTAGTGACAATTTGTTCAGAAGTGCACCTATGTCTCTGAAAACCAGCTTGCCTTTCAGAAATTATTCAAATTTTTTCTAGCACATACAGTAATTTGTTAGCAATCATTCTTTCAGTTAACTTACACGTTATATTTATAAGAGATTGGACGGTAGTAGTCCATAATTTTGGCAGGTTTGTTAGGTTGAGAATTGGTACAATTATAGCTTTTCTTGAAACTCTTGGCAAGCCATTTTTCCATGTTTGGTTAATAAATGCTAACAAAGTCATTTTAGCAGAGTCTCCCAGTTTTATAAAAAACTTGAGTAAGATTCCATCAGGGTCTGCACTCTTGCCCTTCACCAAGGTACTAATACCATTCCTTAACTCCTCTAAATTGAAGTCATTCAAAAGTTATTGAAAATCTAATGAATTATTGTACTGTTGTGGTTTCAGATCACCTTTTAATATTTTAATATTAGGTTTGAAGTTGCTTACCTTTGCATAGTGCCTGCAAAAGGCACTTGAGATGCCTTTATCAGTAGTAAGTTCTTTAGAACCTTCCTTTATAGGTTCATTTCTTATAATTTTATTGTTCAACTGGGACAAAAATTTATGATCCTTTATACCATCTCTTCTATGGTCTAATTTTTGAAGGAATCTTTTATAGGAAGAACATTTAATTTCATTAATTGATCTCTATAAAATAGCCTGTGCTTTATGTAAAGCTATGCAGTCTTCACTGTCTGGTGTCGTGAGCCCTCTCTCTTGCTTCATCTCTGTCTTAAGTTTTCGTAAATTTCCAAAAAGGGGCATACTTCTCTTGCTGTCCTCTTAGGATACAAAGAGGTACATTTCAGTACACCAAGTGTAAAATGCCTTGAAGTATATTCAAAATTTGGTATAACCAAAGAATCTGTCAAACCTTTGTTTGATAGGTTTTTTAATTTAGTCCAATTTGTGCCGTTTTTAGGTTCCAGTAAGTCTGTCTAGGCTCCCTATAAGAAGGTCCATATTTTATAATGCTGGAAAGTAGCATTTTATGTCCCGGACTAAAGTTAGTCCTGGACTATCAATTAGTTTATGTTGGACTTAGTCTGACAAAGTTGGGTGTGTCAAAAGTAAATTGGGATGAGAGACACCTCCACCGAAAAACAAGAATGTTGGAGAATTTTCTTCATTTTCAGTAAAATCGGTAGGATTTGAGTCAATAAGAATCTCAACTTTGCTATCAATACAGCTTGTCACCATATAACCCCATTGAGTTGATGGTGCATTAAAATCTTCAAGGATAAAGTTTACTATCCCAATTAAGCAGAATACTATCAAAGTCAGACTTATTATTTGAAGGATTGTACAGGAAGAATACTCTAATTTGTGTATCATGTCTTCAAATATGCATTTGTACAAATTCTACTTTATCATCAGTAGTCATCTGGTAGGAGGCAATTAATTTTGCCTTTAGGGGAAAGTTTAACAAAAACAATAATGCTAGAAGCAGTTTGTCTTAAATGCTTTAACACAAATTTCTGGTAACCACGTAAGTTAAAATATTCATCATTATCTGCGGCAGCACCACTCTCAACAATGCCCATTACATCTAAATCATTATTTAAAACAATAGTCTTCAATTCAGTGAATTTGTTATTTGTTAAACTACTAGCATTCCCAGAAAGAAATCTTAAAAATTGGTTTAGTCCTGGTCTTAGAAAATACTTTTTAATTCATTGTAAACTCAAATCACTTCACTCTAAAAAAAGCACTTATCAGCAATTCTTCAACCTAACTTCTTCATTAATAAGGGCTACTTTAAGGGGATAAGTTATCACAGTCATTTAGTTTAAACAGGAGGCACCATGTGAAGGCGACTGAAATCGCCCTCCTCCCCATTTTTCCTATAAATGATAAGTACTGTTTTATGTTTTTGAACTGTTTAATTTCCCTTCCTGAATTAAAAACAATTTGTCTACTCAATTTTATGCTTCCTACAAATTCAATTACATTCAGATACTAAAGTGTATTTTCTATCTTTTTCATACTCTTCCTTTCAATTTGAAATAGGGTCTAAATTTACTTTTAACTCTTCACTCTTCTCTTTACAATCAAAGTTGCTATATTTTATGAAAGAGTCTGGTATGAAGTGGTATCTCTATTAAAAAAAATGGTACATATTATTGCAACAATCGCCAACTCTATTAATAACTCTCCAAGTTGGCAACCCCAATTTCCTATGTGTTGTACACACTGCAACCAGGTGTTTCATTTCATATAATGGTGACAATAGGTTGCAATAATACATAAGTACCAAAAAAAAACCAATCTGGTCTCTAAAAAACTTCATTTATTGATTCTATAAAATGGGAAAGAAAATATGTATATATTTAATTTTAGTGATGAATTTTATTAAGTAAGGAACATCTTCTCCCTCCAAAGTACTTTAAAAAAGTATCTAAATATAATTTCAACATGTTAAATTTACCACTATGTAAACAATATTTGAATTAGGCTAATATTTTGTGTTTATTTCATTGCTACCAGTTTTGAACTTGAAAATTGATTATATTTATAAATTAGAAAAATGTTGGATTTTGTTCGTACTTTACCTTGTATGCGTGTTTGGTGTCATTATTAATACTTAACAATTTTTATGGTTTATTAAAGCATGTTTTATGTATTTGCTTGACTGGTATTATTTTTATGGTGTAACTTTTTAATATTTTAATGTGGGAAAAAAACTTATGCCAAAGTAAAATATTTTCATTTTTAATGAACACAAAACTTAACTACTTATGTTTTTTTTTCTATTTTATGATTTACTTCATGTAACTTGATTTATTTCATTACATATATATATATATGTATGTAATATTAAGAATCATGGGGTCCAATTATCTCTTTCCTGAAAAACCTAAATGAACTTATAGTTGCATTATTGAAATGAAATAAATTTTATGCAAATTCTTTTCTTACTCTTAAATGTATAGCCTTTTAAAATATAGACTTGGATTTGTATGTCTAAAACATGTATATCAAAAATGAAACACTATTCAATTTAGTTTGAAAAGATGGAGGAAAGTACTTTCCACTGGCCATTCAGCACCTTCCCTTCTATTATTGTTGATTTGAAAATACATTTTTACATTAATAAATACATTATTTGAAAATACAGTGAAGATTGTTTAACACAAAACTGAAGGGACTGAAATATTTTTTCATGTTAAAGAATATCGGGGAAAAAAAAGAAAACATATATTCAACAAAATTAAGTTTATTAGAATACATTTTATTTTACATAGATATGTGTATATACATGTATTTATTCAAAACTGTTCAAACATTTATGTGATTTGCTCTTTTTTTTTTTTTTATTGTTGATAACGTAGAGTTTACACTTGGGGGTTCGCATCAAACTGACTGGAACATCTGCTCATGCACCTCAGGACACAGTAGGCCTTGGCCCTCATGGGCTGTTGCACCACTGAGTTAAGTTAAAAGTAGAGTTAGAATACCAAAATCTTACAGATTTCCATTTTCGTCTTCTGTTTTTGATCAACACCGTTAAGATGCTCAGTCTTTTCATTTTATGTCAAGTAGAAGATTGCTTTCCCCTGAGCTCTTTGCTGTAGTGCTTCAAAACAATTCTTCTGAAATAGAAAAAAATAAAGCTAACCAAACTCGCTGATTTTTTCTCACACTGTGATGTACTTGTCACCAAATTTCAAAACCAACTGATGAGATGTTTTTGTGTGGTGTTTGTAGGGATGGAGCGTTAAAGTAGCTTATATAAACAAAATTGGGCCGGTCACCAGCTATTCCGAAGGTATTTCAAAACCAAGTTAACCTTTCTACTAAACAAGTGAAACCACCTCTTTCATTTCACATGCCTCTAAAATCTAACATGTGTGACTGGTGTTTTCTGTATTTTGTTCATTTCCAGATGGGCAATCCTTTTGTGTTAAGTGTTTTTCATTCGGTATTTTGAGAAAAAAATGCATGAAAATACATAGTAGTTTGTTGGAACTGTTGTATTGTTTCGTGTTAACCGATATTTCATTTAAGCATTATCACGTTAAATGTATTTTACTGTATTAAATGTTAAAATTGTTAACTTTGAACATCTAAAAGTGAATAAATGCTATGTGAATTTTGCTTTCAGTTTTACCCTGTTTTTAAAAAACACAATTTTAGTCTCTTTTCTAAATATTTATTTCTTTTTAAATATGTTTTGGGAAAAATATTGCTATTGTGAAAATAACATACAGAAGTTTTATAAAACATTGGTAAAATATTATGATAGTTTTTTTTTAAACTTATATAGTTTCGTTAAAGTTATAACATAAAATATGTTATGTAAAATATCAGAAAAAGTGGTAGAATTATAAATCTATTTGATATGTATGTAAACATTTTATGAGTTGTTCTTTAAAAAAAAATTTTCTAAACATTACATTAATTTTCTGCTATTAAAAGGAAAGTTCTCGTTAATATAGCATATGCTGTACATATTTAAAATTTCTTTCATTGATTGAAAAACTGTCATTTTAAAAATTCTTAGAAAATGGTTGAGGATTATTAATTAAATATTTTTATTCCATATATCACATTTTCTGCATTACTCCAAATTTAATGTCATTGTTTAAATTATATGATATAAATTTTTTTATTGAAAAAGATTTTTTAGCATGCATGCTCTTTTAATATTTGATAAGTTTTCATTTTAAATGCCATTTTATTTTTAAAGTTTGGAACATTTAAAATATTTTAAATTGTATAAAAATGAGAAACAAAAGGGAGTTATCTAATTAATGTTGTTTTTATGAATATAAATGTATATTGGATGATAAAATGTTTTTATTTAGAAGGGGAACAAAACTCATTTACTGTTTGAATCTATTCTTTTAGAAGTTTTGATCATGGAACCAGGAGGAGAGAATAATACTACAGAAGGGGAAGAACCTGAAGACAAACAGCATGAATTAAAAAATCTTTTGTTTGATAAAGAGACAAACCAATCAAGACCCTCCTCTTCAAATGAAGAAAAATCTGAAAATAAAAGTACTGTAGAAAATATGCCTGAAAATCCTCCTGAAGTTTCAGAAAATAGACCAGGAACTAGTTCCCCTGAACCTAATTGTGCTATATGCTTGGAACCTTTACAAAATAAATCATTTCTTGACAGTTGTTTGCATACATTTTGTTTCACCTGCTTATTGGAATGGTCAAAAATTAAACCAGAATGCCCTTTATGCAAGAAACGGTTTAAAAGCATAGTACATAATGTGCAAAAAGACATGAGTTTTGACGAATACCATGTTTGTTCTAGGAGTAGCAAACAACTTTTATCTTATTTTGGTCGAACAGAACACAGGTTTAGATATCCAACAACAATGACTCCTTCAAGAATACAGGAAAGAAGCCAATCATCCAATCAGGAAACTTATGAAAGTCAAATGAATTCTCATCGAATGATATATGCACCTCATTCTGTTAGACGTTATTCAAGGTCTCAAATGATATCACGCATGCCATGTCCTTTCAGACGAAGGGTTTATACACAAAACTTGTGGGTCGAACCTCCATCCAGAACTCGTGTTAGGACAGCAACTCCTGAATTTTTCAAAAGCAATCCAGCATGTACACATAGATTGCTACCATGGTTGAATCGTGAATTAGCGTCTCTGTGGCAGGATAATGAGGAACATGTTACTTTCATACTAGAATTAATAATGTCTTTAGTTGTAAGATACAGCATAACAAGTGAGGAGTTCCTTATTCACATTGAGCCTTATATGGGTAACAATACTCACCATTTTATTCATGAGTTTTATAATTTTGCTATTTCACCATTAGACATGGAAAGCTATGATTGCAGAGCTAATTACCATTTAAAATCATCCCAGAATGATCAGTCTTCATCCTCTCCAGACAGTGATGTTATTCCTATTTTTAACAGCGTACATTCTGCATTTAATCGTGTACCACAAGAATCAAATACAAGAACACAAAAGACATCTTCAAACAGATTGGATAAATTAGTCTTGAAAAAGAAAAGTGAAGACTCTTGGGAATCTATATTGGAACCTATTACAAGTGCACATTTTCCAAGTGGTTCAATATTTGCCAACCCTGGGCCCAGTACTTCAAGAATTGAATTATTTAGTTTTCCATCACCAGAAGATATGAACATCAATGTTACATCTGATCTTGATCCAACAGATGATGAAGAAATTCAGGTTGTTAATGTTCTTAGACCCAAGCATGAAAGAACACCAGAGGTTGTTGAACTGTCTAGTGGTGAAGATGAACCTAAACATATGACAGTGATAGATGTTTCATCTGGAGAGGAAGATTTCATTCATTCTGATTTTCCAGTAAATGCATATGTATCAGCTTTGTATTCAAGACCTGGAAGTGATTGTTCATCAAGTGATGTGGAATGTGTGTATGATGCAGATCGACCTTCAACAAGTCAGGAAATTTCAGATAGAGAACAGCCTGGACCTTCTGTTGAAAATAATTCAACAAATCATGAAAGAACAAATCTAAATGTTCCTTCTAATGAGGAATTTATCAACAGTGGTACATCAAATATAAGAAAATCTCCTAAATTAGCATCTGCAATTGTCAGACCTTGGGCAATGGAAAATGAATCATCCCATAAGCCCATATCTTCTGAACTAAAAAGGCACCTAACATCATCATATGTAGATGACAGTCTGACTGAGAGCTGTTCTGACACTGGACATTCAGGTGAAAGAAAAGCAAAGAAATTGAAGTTGAGAAGTGTTGTGGCACATTTCTCAATCGATACTAGTGATAGTCGACATGATTCCAGTCATCGTTCCTCACATAAGAAACATAAGGATAAGAAGAAGAAGAAGAAAAAGAAACATATGCATCGCCATAAGCATCGAATTTATTCAGAGAGTGACAGTGGTTAAGACCATTGTGTTTAGTGAAGCATGATTATGTAAATATCCATTTTATACTTTTACATATATAATTTGTAGATTGGGATGAAAATATATGTTTATTATTTATTTTTCATTTTTATAATGCATTGTTTTTATTTGTTGATCTGTAAAAGTTTAATTTTTGTCTTTTGTGCTGTATTAAACAATGACTACTTAATCAGGATTTTTTTAAAAAAACCTCTTAATTTTGCTTTGTTTTCTCAATCAAAAGAAAAGTTACTTATTATGAAATCATTTTACTGTCAAATTCTCCATGTAACTCTAATTTAATTTGGGAGTTATTAAACATAGAAATAGTAATTGGTAAAATATATCATTCTACAACATGCAGTTTTCATTTGATGACCATGTTTCATATTGTAAAATGTTTTTTGACCTTGTTTTCAATTAATTATGTTAGTTTGGGTTTATTTATTTGGTTAAGTATTGAAAATAACACTGTATTATTTTTGTCTCATTTCTATATGATCACGTATATAATATGTATACATTATAATTATGTATAATAATTCATTTAGAGACCTATATTTATGTGTGTATAATATCCCTCTTTTTATTTTTTAAGTACAGTATGTGTGTGTATATATATATATATGTATATATATAAAACTACGTTGAAGTGTTGTTCTCTAAAAATAACTAGTTTAGAAAGATATTGGAACATTTTTATATGTGGACATAATTGGTTAAAATTGTGTAAAAAAAGAATAAAGACCATTAAAAATTCAAAATTTATTCATTTACTTTAAATAATTACAATACTTATAAAATGTATAGTATATATATATATCTCTTTATATATAAAAATCTTCTGTGCGTTTGTATGTCACTAAACTCCTCCTAAACTGCTGGACCGATTTCGATGAAATTTTTTGTGTGGGTTCAAGTAAATTCAAGAATGGTTTAGATTCACTATTCATTCTGATATCGCAATTAGTTAAACAGATATTAATTAAAAACATTCAAAAAATACAACTCAACATTCACCTGCATTGTTTAACAACATTATTGTTATAAACAAGTAATATAAAAAAAATTTTTAAATCAATTCCTACATAGATCAACCAAGAAAAAATTTATTTTAGCTACTTTTTATTAAATAGTTGCAATTAATATAAATATGTATATACATAAGACAGAATCACAACATTAAGTGGTAATTAATTTTTATTAATTATCATTAAAGTATGGTATTTTCATCCCAAACAATCGTGTATATAAAATTTCCTTTTGAACTGAATGCTTTAAAACGTGAGAAAAAAACCTTTTCAAATTGACATAAGTCGCCAATGTAGCTGTATTTGTAATTTTTTAAATAATTAGTTTTAATCAAAAAAAATTAATTTTTATTAATTATAATTAAATTATTGTATTGTCATCCAAAATAATCATGTACATTACATTTCAGCTCAATTGAGCGCTTTAAAATGTATTTCATTAATGATTGAAAATTCCACCAAGATAAATAAATAAACAAATAAAATATGTATAGAGATCGTGAGCTAATAGTATAGTGAAATTGAAAAAGACTTAAGTTGGTGTCGAAAATTGATTTTCAGCCAAACTGACCAAACCCGGTCTTTATTGTTACGAAAATGCATACCATTCACGCTTTTTAGCGTTTTTAATTAATCTTTACAAATAATCTTTATGTATGTAATTCTGTGCATGTGTATGTAACTGAACTCCTAAAGGGCTGGACCGATTTTGATGAAAGTTTTTGTCTGTTCCAGTGGACTCGAGAATGGTTTAGATTTATAATTCGGTTTAGAAATGTTTATTTAATTAATTTTTTATTTATAAACTGTTGATCTTGGAATGTTTTATATTGGATCCGGCAGACTGCGCTACGATCGCAGTATCGAATATTCAAATATCTTTTATTATAATTCAAGTTGGTCCCGACAGTTGGTGCTGTGATCATTTCAGGAAATTTTTTTGTCACTTCGTGTTATTATTTTGTTGAAATAAATCGTGTGTTAATTAAATTATTACATTCAGATGTAATTAGTGTTTGAAATTTTACTCAAAATAGTACAGATTGTTAAAGCTTATTCATAAAAATTTGGAATTTTTGAATTTAAGATGTGTGTACAGGACAATGTCTGTCGGGTCCTTTAGTATATATATATTTTTTAACTATTGAGTTTTAATATTTTTAAATCTTATACTTGTTGAGTATATATATTTTATTACTATTAAAAATTCTCAGAAATTTAAAAATTCCTTATAATAAAAAAATATTAGTCAGAAATTTGTTAATTAAATTAATTGAACTTTATATTTAATTTAGATCAATGGTATAGTTGATATCTTTTAAATATGCCGGCCACTATAACCTAGTGCACATGGTCATGATTTTGAAGATGTTTCATTAAAGTTGAGTGTTCTAATTTTATTAAAGACTTGTCATGAAACAGTACTGATGTCCATTGAATCCACCAGATCGAAGCCCTTATGTCATAGTTCTTTCTCATTTGGGGGTGAGAGTTTGAAAAACCATTGGATCCTGCCCGTGGAAGAGATTATCCATTTCACTTTATGTGAATGCAGAAAAAAAACTAATCACTATAATTTTTCCGGAAAAAAGTTTTTTTTAAGGAAGAATAGGACGACTTATAGCAGTGAGAAATTTAAGTAGTTTAGTTCACGTTCTAGTTTTCTGTATTAAAAATAAATGTCAAGTATATAATACAATTTTACGTTTATTGAATGAATATACACTCATGGACAAGAAAATTAGCGCACCAAGAAATAATTGCGGGATCGTAACGAAACTTGGCATGAAGCTACACGTCGGCGAGATATGCAAATGATTAGAAATGCAGCGTGATTGCGCATTACGTATAGCCGGTAGAGTGCGTTTAACGTCGTTCTTTGTAGAGTATAAAACTGGTAACCAAAGCTTGATTGAGAGAGAGAGTACGTCAAGTCCTTTGTAGCCCTTTTTAGGGCTTCTGATATCAAGGGGGTTGCCTCTAATGGAATGATTGTTTTTACTGATTGAAATATCTATTTTTCATGGAAAAATGAGCGACGCGGAAACGACATGGAATCAATTTCAGGAGTATCTTACAAGTCTAGGTCTTCTATTTCCTCTCACTATCCAGAAACTCTACTTCAAGTACTACTCTTTCAAACTGCGAAAGGCGAAGGAGAGCAATGGCAACCATTCAATCTTTGGATGATAATATTGCCACGCATCAAAACATCATGGGCAACGATAAGAAAAATGACCGAAACGGAGATAACACTGCAATACAAAAGAACATTGATACGATTAAGGAAATCAAGAAACATTTGGTAAGTGAGCTACGGATTATGCCCCCATGCCTTGAACCAGACTGTTCTGATCATACCATTTTAAAATCTAATTATTCAGTTATAGATATGACTAATCTCAAAGATAAAAAGAAAGCGTAAAAGTAAAAAACAAGATTCGGAGGGCTTTGCCTTTCCCAAGAAATCTGCCAGACCTACCACCCCAACGCAAGTACTTGAACCCATTCCAACCCAGAATAATTTTGAAAAACTAATTCAGGATCCCGAACCAATGATTGTATCTAGCCAAGAAAAAGACCCCCCTTTACGTTAACTTTAAGAACCGCAAAAAATTACAGAGTAATTAAAAAATTAATGAAAACTTCCCAAATCTTACAATTAAAACTGCAGGAGACTACATTAAGCTTTTTGCTAATTCGGACGAAGAACAAAGAAGTCTCACTCACTTTTTAGAATCAGATAAAGACTACCAATTTTATGTAATTCAGCCTAAGGAAAATAAGCCACTCTAAGTTGTTTTAAAAGGTCTCCCGCGAGTCACCTTGCCGGAAGATATTCAAATTGATTTAGAAGCACTTGGCTACACTATTATTAGTTGCAGCCAATTAATTTCAAAAAGAACTAAACTTTCACTTCCTTTTTGCTTAGTAACGCTCCCCCGTAATAAATTTAATGCCACTATTTTTGACCTCACCCACTTGGGATTTTTTGCAAATTAGAGTCGAAGGATATTCAATTAATGGAGTCACCCAATGTTACAGATGTAACAATTTCTTTCACACAGCAGCTATCTGCCACATGAAACCACGTTGCCTCAAGTGTGGAAAAGAACACACTACCAAAGAATGTGAAATTAGTACAAGATTAGAAAACCCATTTTGCATTAACTTTCAAGTGTACGGGCATTCTGCCTGCTACACTAAATGCCCTAAATTTCCAAAACCTAAGAAAGGAGCCCTCACTGTAAATAAAACTAAAAACAATTTTAATAGCACTAAAGTTGTCAAGAGCTTGACCTTCGCCAATGTTGTTTCAGGAAATTCCCCAAAAAATAATCCCCCCCTCCCCCAAATTGAAAATACTCCACAGGAAAGCCAAAGCATCTCCCACTCTTCTACTACTATGGAAGCTAATACAACTGAACCACAAAACATCATGGACCTCTTCAAAATAATTGTTAATATCATTAAACAATTTCCAAAGTTATTAAATATTCACCCCGTACTTAAAGCAACTAACGATTTTAAAGAACAAGCTTTTTTTTATTTTAGAAGCACTTATGAAACAATCTAACTAGTACTTCATTTTAAATCACCAGTTTCATCTCAAAATTTCTTAAATTCTTTTTCATTTCCATTAGTATTTTTTTAATTTCAATTTCTTGCCTTCTTAAATTCAATAGTTAATTTTTTTCCTACCGGATCAGACAGTTACAGTTCGTAAGTCCAATAGCTCACAAACCAATAGCAACGTAACCGCCGAAACCCTCGCCTTCATCCCATTGGTTCTTGCCTCCGAAGCCACACTTCCTACCCATCGAACAACTCTCACATCGCAATGATTCTCTCTCTCCGAAGTCGAAAAGTTGTTTGAGTGTGCTGAATCGTTTACAAACTGAGAGTAGAGGTAGACATGCCATTTTCAAAGACAATATGAGCAGCTGTCG
Source organism: Trichonephila clavipes (assembly GCA_019973935.1). NCBI lineage: Eukaryota > Metazoa > Arthropoda > Arachnida > Araneae > Nephilidae > Trichonephila > Trichonephila clavipes. The sequence goes on from BMAU01015912.1 coordinate 148,979, forward strand.
CAGTTTGAGAGGGAGAGAATCATTGGCATGATGGAAGCAGGGTGGGCAGCTAGGCGAGTAGCTCGTCAATTAGGCCGCTCTGATTGTGTTGTGAGGAGGTTTGGGGACCAGTGGATCCGAGAGATGTAATTTACACGAAGACCAGGCTGAGGACGCCCTCGACAGACCAGTCGTCGAGAAGACAGCCACATCGTAAGAAACGCACGTGTACAGCCAACTGCTTCATCGGCCGCCATCCAGGCACAGGTAGCACCTTAGTAGGTAGAAAA
>BMAU01015913.1:0-94143 GCA_019973935.1 Trichonephila clavipes
TCAACAGAACTGACGCTAGCAACATTTGGATCTTTACAGATAGCCGAAGCTCCATTCAACACCTGCAGGAATGGACTCGTGTGGATGACATCGTGAGCATTTGAATAATCAATAAGCTCAAAACCATAGCAAAATATAGAGAAGTCAACTTTTAGTGGATCCCTTCCCATGTTAACGTCGCTGGAAATGAAGTCACGGATTTCTTAGCCAAAAGAGGCTGCTCTGAGATTGCAACCATTGATTATGCACCCACATATCGAGAGATTTACTCTTTAATGAAAATTAAGGCCAGGCAAGTCTGACTGGTCCCTCTCAACAATCCCGAGATTAGTAGGAAAAGCCATGGGGGTGCTTTTGGAATTTGATGGAGACAGAAATAATCAAACGGCTATATACAGATTGCTTAGCGGGCATTTGAAATGCATGACTTCGAATCTGGCCATAAGGATTTCCAAACTTATTCCAAGTGTCACTTTTCCCAGACCATATCCTCGATTGTTTGGGGTTAGCTTTGGAAGATGTTCATGCGAGTCCACTTCTGATGTTGGCATTTGCTAGGGTTAATGGTCCCATGGATCTGATCTAGCTGCCAACACACAACAACACAACAGCAACAAGATTAAAAATATCTCAGGGCCAGCGTTATAAGATCTATCACAAAAATGTCAACCTAAATTACAAAAATGGAAAATTCTTGGGTGAGTGAGTCAGGAAATAAGTTTCCCCTGTCGACTGTAGTCAGAATTTTGTATGGAAGTCTAAGCATCATATAATGCGACATTAAGGACAAGAAACAGCTTTATTTTTCCACATAAGTACCAAGTATATTGAAATATTTGTCATACCACTCAAACAGGCTTCAAAAGGCCCTCCAGGTAAATTTCAGGGTATTGCATAATGAAGAAGCGTTTAACGGCTTGTTTGACTTCAGCATTGCTTCCAAAGTGCCTTCTGGCGAGATTCTTCTTCAAAGTGGAAAACCGATGAATATCACTTGATGCAAGATCATGAATGTATGGTGAATTGTGAAGGAGATCCCAACCAAGAATTGAAATATGGATTTGTGTTACCGTTACCGAAAATGGTCCTGCATTGTAATCCAACAACAGAAAGCCAGATCTGAGAAGCTCAGACTTCTTTTCCGAATCACCTATTTTAATTTCAACAGGGTGTCTTAGTAACCCACAGCATTGATGGTTCCAACATCCAAAACGTCCAGCAACAAAACTTCTTCGGTACCTAGAGAACTGTGAGTAGAGCTTCCTCTGCAACCGGAGATGTTTTGAACTTCTTTCGGATAGGTGAAGACGAATGTTTCCACTCCATAGATGCGGCCTTCGTTTCGGGCGTGGAAGGGCGAGCGCACGATAATTAACTTTAAATAATCTTTTTTCCAAATGTTCTCCTTTTCTGAAAAATGCTTGTATTAGAATAATATTTTGTCTGTATATAGCTCAGACCTCTGTTCAGAGGTTCAACTAGAATTTTTGAAATATATAACTTAAAAGTGGGTTTATTCATATTTTATGACAACAGAGGGGAGCAATTTTAAGAAAAAAAACGCGAATAATTATTTCAATTGGCGGTAACTCTGAAAATAATGTGAATGTTTCAAAAATTCTAGTTGAGCCTCTGTAGAGAGGTCTGAGTTATATACAGGCAAAATATTATTATAGTAGAACCATTTTTCACAAAAAGAGAACATTTGGGAAAAAGATGTTCTATGTTCATTTTTTGCCACAATATTATATTTAAATAAGTTTTTTTTTCTCAAACTGTCCTTAAAACAATTTTATGCATGTATTCTAATCTGAGTGACACTAAATATCGAAAATTATCCATTTATGCGCGTTTTAAAAATCACGATTCCGAACGTAGTCGGATACCTTAATGTCTCATTCTATGTTTTGACTTTCATACTCATCACTGACTACAGTCGACAGGGGAACTTATTTTTCGACGCATCCTCGAATTTCTTTGACTGCTGTTTGGAAGTCTATTTCCTTACATTTGAATTTAAGATAAATAATGGATATAATTGTTTTATAGGTTTTTTTATTGAAGTTTTTTAGAATCATTCAAACACAATCCTATTTTATACTTGTATTAAAATACTTTCAACGGTGAGCAGCAAAAAATGGTTGTTGCTAATAGTATTGTAGGTCAATTTAATTAATTATTACTTCTTTTGTTAACGAATGAAACTTGTTTAAGTTATATTTTTTGAAGATTAGTTAATCGTGTCTTTTCAAATGAATTTAGAAAAAACATTTTGCATCATTATCATACCATTTAAAAATCTAATCAACTACTATTTTATAGCATGAAAAGAAATCGGGAGCATTTTTAAGGAAACAAACGCTTTTCTTTGTCACACACACATAATTACAGAATTTAATTTTTTTTCTTCTATCTTTCTATTTCACATGCTAAATTATATAAAAAAATGAGTTACGAAAATATATTCTTTTTCAGTGAAGAATTCTGATTACATTTTTTTATTCAATTAAAATAATTCCATCAGTTAGTTTGTGCTTTGTTTATGGCTTAACTCAAATAAAGTAAGGAGTAAAATAAATCATTCAGAATAATTTGTTAAAAGTTGGGCTTAGTGATCTTACTAATAGTTCTAAAAAATACAAAATAGTTGGAAAAATTATCACCATGATTATAAAGTATATAAATAGTGCAAGGTTAATTAATTAAAAGAAATTTAAATTTATTCTGAATTAATTACCAGATATTAGTTCCACTTAAAATTAGATCATATTTTTCAGATATCTTTTTAAAATCATTTGTCTGCTAATTTATGTACTGAGATCGAATTCCATACGCTATTTTTACAACTATTTCCTAATTATCACAGAAAATTTTTTTTAATTGCCTGTATAGTGGAGAAAAAATTCTGTCTTTGTGAGTCCATACTAACTACGGAACAAATAAAGGAAAATTTAATGATTTTACCAATACTTAATATTGATGAAAAAAACTAAACTCAGAGCTTGTCAAATATTTCTCTAAGCCTGAAATGTGTGTGTGTATGTGAATGCACAATGTAAGACAACTAATCTAAATAATACAATAGGTTGGTAGGATAGATACCAAATAAAATATGATTAACATACAAATTTAAATGAAAGCGTAAGTTTTGGGCTGAATTGTGAGCTGAACCAGTAAGTAGGCTCAATCGATGACGCTCACCTCATAAAGTCATTCACATGTTCATGATTTAATTCAAGACTACCATTAAATTAACTTGTTCTTGTACTAGTTCTGTTTGCAAAATTTAGATAAAACTTAAACTTCCATATTATTGGGTAAAAATGCTCAAATATAAAGAAAAAAATCATAAAAAAATTTTAAAATTAAAAAAAAATCTCATTAGTTTGTATACTTTTAATTAATTTAAGAACGCTATTATTGCTTATAAGTATGTATACAATAAAAATATTTCTGCTCCGAGTAAAAGTTGGAAACAATTAAGATCATGAACTAATTGTCTGGAAATGCATGATTTCATTTATCATATGATTACGACATCACATAAATTTATCAACTAATTGGCAAGAAATACGTGTTTATCATTACCATGTGACTATGACGTCACATGAATTTAGTCCATTGGTGCCAACCTAATTTATGTGGAAGCATGTTTATACACGCAAATAAATATATCTTATAAACAACAGAAAACATATTCTCTTTTGTAAATCAACCAAAAGAAATTTTGGTAAAACCGAAAAATCGTATTTTATAATCGTAATATAAAAATTGCATTTCATAAAAACCTTGAAACTACCCTTTCACATATCCTTACTTTCCAAAATGCTGTGCTTTACGCATTTGACAGATTAGTTTCCTATGGAACCCATGTAGAAACGCATAGACATCCTTCTGAGTTATCGAAGGGAGAGTAATCTTCAATCCTAAATCACCTCCAATAGAGTATCTTGATTACATTTTAGATCGACTACTGCTGCTCGAATATGATCCTAGCACTTCAGAAATGATTCTGGTACTGCATTTATTTATATATGAACTCCATTACGTGGTTATTTGGATAATGTACGAAGAGAAATATATCCTATTTTATATAATGGAAAGATATTTAAAGAATCGATAAAAGGGTTAGTGATGTTGTTTGAAATGCGGTATGGTTCAGAGAATATTTAATCAATATAGGTGATAATAATGCTTTCAAAATTAAAAATAAGATTGATAAAATTATTGAAAGAGCCAATTATTTTAAGATTTATTAACTGACAGAATATTTTTGCCTTCTAAACATTTATTTTTATATCTTCTTATTTATAAAATAAAGGAAAACATTTAGCTATTTAATAACCCTGCTGCTAAGTTGCAGCGCTATTGAGGTCACTGTTAAAGCCGGATCACTCTTAAGGGAGATGGTGTTGTGAAAAATTCAGGGAAGTCTAAAGGCAAGGGCCAACTGGGCCTCGTCTCGTTCTCTAACAGGCTTTAATAAGATCGTAATTCGAATCATTTCAACGGTCAAATGTTTTTTTCCGGTTGTATTCTTCAAAACACATTGAATTTCGATCCACATGTCAACTGGCAACATGTGATGGCCGTCTTCCTCATACAGGTCTAAGCCTGCCATCATTACTCATTCAGTCAAAGGCGGCAGTCGGTCGAGCTGGTTTGGGTGATTGTAAGTCCTGCACCCTTATTTATTTCGGGTTATTGTTTGTACAGGTATTTGAAAACGGATGCTATGTAAGGGTGATAGGTGGGGCCTACATTTGTGTAGAAATCCAGGGACTACAGTCCCTGGCCAAATTATTAGACGCACTATAAGATTTTATGAAAAATGTTAATTATCGGGTGATACTATACAGGTTTTTTGTATTTATCAGATACAGTGTGTGTGTTTTGGTTGTACATTTAATAATCTATTATCATCACAAATAAAACATCATTAAAGAAAAAAATATGTATTTATTGGCTCTTGAAAGAAAACAGGAACAATTATAATTAAATATTAATATTTTGTTGAGCCACCTTTAGCCGCTATGAGAGCTTTAATTCTGCGCGGCATGCTATCAATACTAGACTGTACTGTCTCCTGCATTTGAGGATGATGATTGCACACGTGAAATATTCTTTCTAAGAGCTGTGTTTTATTTGTAATCACATCTTTAGCCACTTCTCTTTTCATTAACTCCCAAATGTTTTCGATTGGGTTCATATCAGGCCTATTACCCGGCCAATCCAACAAAGGGTACTTTGTTCTGCCAAAAAAGCTTTGATAGGCCGAGCTGTATGTCAGGGAGCTCCATCTTGTATAAAAATGTATGGTTTTCCATTTAGAAACCATTTTTCCAGCTACAGAATCAAGCGATTTTGCAAGACATCTTGTACTGGTCTTGCCGCATCATACCTTTAACCACGTCCAGACGTCCAGTACCCTTGCCACTGATGACTGACCAAATCATTATTTTTGTAGGGTGTTTCACAGTCCGAACAACACAGTCAGAATGAAACTTTTCTCCATCACGACGACGCACAAACTGAGTTTTGTTCTGCAAAATTTCAAATGTTCTTTCATCACTGAAGCAGACGTGTGAAAAATAAAAAAAAATAATAAATAAACATTTTTTGCTGTTTCTTCTGTAATAGAAAATGGTTAAACACTTTGTTTGTGAATAAATTATAACAACATACCGATCTCCAGAAGTACACATCTTTATCACGCCAGTGTTTGGCCCAATTCAGACGCTTTGCTTTTGTTGCACGGGTTAACTTGGACTTCCTGGTGGGGCGGCAGGTCTTAAAATTTAAATCTTTTAATTTTCTTCGAACAGTGCGTACAGAAGCATTCACATTAATATCTTGGAGTTGCGATTTTACCACTTTTGTGGTAGCAAATCTGTTTTCAAGGCAAATTTTCTTAAAAGATCTTTTTAACCTTCGGGGGAAAATAGGCTTTCTGCCGCATTTTTTCTTTCTTTTTGGGCTCAATTCTTCCCCTGACTCAATTTTCTTCTTTATGTGTCGTACACTAGCTTCAGAAACTTTCAACTTTCGTGATATTTCGTGGTTTGAAAACAATTTTGCATTCACAAGGGAATTTACTTCTGCTTTCTTACATAGTGAAAAAAATCGCCTTTTTTACCCATGCTGAAAGTGTACAAACTGATCATTTAAACGTCGCACACGAAATAAACAAATAACTGCATAAAATAAAACTGCTAAATTAACAAACAAAGCACATTAACCCACAGAAACACGTCCGCAACTGAAGCATGCGCGAACGCGACTCGAGCAGGTTTTTGACTTGTTTACGTTCGTGTGACAATTTATTAAATTTGTGTTGCCATGTGTGAAAAATAAATACAAATACAAAATATATCATAAATTTACTCATTTAAAATCCATTGGATATATGTTTAAATACGAAAGTATTGCATATAAACTTATATAAATCAATGAATTATTAAAAGACAGGAGTGCGTCTACTAATTTGGCCAGGGACTGTACTTTTGTGTATGGGCGTCAAGAAGTCTACTTTGGCTTGGTGTGCAAGTTTGGAAAGAATGTGCTAACTTAAGGGTAATTCTCTTCACTTGGATCGAGATTAAAAATTAAACAGTCATTCGTTCCTGCATTTCTTCTAAGTGCAGCAAGTACAGGTTCGTGTTTAGTAGTGCTGCACTATAAAGCAACACGAGGGTTATTGGCGACAAACCTGGGAGCTTTGAACTCCAGTCAAGCTTCGAAGACGACACATAATAACCTAACTTTACAAGCTTCCATATTTCGCAAAAACCAAAATACTCTTAGATTTGATAGATTTAGCGTGCAGCAGTCCCTCTACATTGCGTGTGTTCAGAGACACAAGGTCTCAAACTCATGACACGCCAACCCCGAGTTCATGACCATAGCCACTAGGCTCCGAGGTCATTTCTAAGTGCAACATTAAAAGGCAAATACCTATATAAACTTGTACAAATTGGCCCAGCCGGTTTGTGCGATTGTAAATCATGCACATGTATTTGTTTCGGGTTATTGTTTGTATGAGTATTCGATATTGTGTTCTATGTATTGATTCCTATTCGGCCATAAGTGGTGCCTACATTTGTGTAAGGGTCCAGGGCCTCAAGACGTCTCTGACGACATTATGGATGCTCGTAGGTGTGAACTTTGATAGGTCATAGTAAGTGTAAAAGTGAATCGGAGAGAGAGTCCATTGGAGTGTGTTGAAAGTCGATCGGTGAGAGAGACTGTGTGGAGTATTGAATCCTGTAGAAGTGTCTCTCTAGTGTTCGTGATCATCCTTATCGTCGAATAGGCGTTTTTGTTAGGGCATCCGGTCTGTAAGACGGCCCTCAATCCCATATCTGGAAATTTGCGATGTTGGGCATGGCGAAAGTGGTGTTTTGCATTCTGCTGTGTGGCATGACGGTGATTGGTTGAGCCGATGGGATCCGGGAGGCGTGGCTTTAGTTCTTCATCAAGGCGAAAAAGTTGGTAGGAATTTTGGCATGAATGAGAGTCTAAAACCTGCTCTCTCATCTGTTGCTGGTGAAGTGAACAGAGGTTCCCATTGGCTGTCTTGGGGTCTGAGTTTGTCCTTATTGTATCGAGAGTCTCTTTAAAGGTGGAATGTGTAACGCCCACAAAAGTGACATGTGATGTAGAATCCCTTCTGTTTGGATGTAGCCGGGATAGCTATTCCACTATTGGTCAAGTTCTCTCACGCAGTAAACTTTGAAGCCGGTGGTTGGCGTGGGAACTGCACCAGCCACCTCACTGTCGGCTGGATCAAGGGAGGTCAAAGGTTAACTTCCCTTAGAATATAAGCGTCGGGGTGTCCAGTCTGGAATACTTTCTCACGCCAAACTTCTTGACCGTTGAGGCGGCACCAGTTCCGTAACAGGAAATGGGTCTTTTCGTGCAGACCGCCGCAACCCATTATGTAATAAATCTTTTGTAACTATTATTTTTAAAGATTTATTTTTTGAAATTTTTAAAGCAAGGTAATTAGCAATGCTGCTAATTAATAACGTGCTATCGTGCTAAAATAGTTATATGTAACCTGTTTTAAAGAGGAAAAATGTGAGCTAAATGATAATCTGAATAGCTTTTTTATATTCAGTTCTATGAAATGAAAAAAAGATTTTAAAAAATCTATAAACAAAACTAATACTGTATTCAAAAATAAATTTTGAATCAAATTAATTTCTAAAACCTTTTACTGAGGTGGGTTTGGGTGCATTCTGTGTTTTAACGGATTCCTCTCCGGTATTTAATGTATACGCACATTATTTTTGTTTCTTTTTGTTGAATTATGAATTCGAGTCCTGTTCCGGCTAAAGATAAACCGTGTAGAGGGATGATGCATTGTAAATTTAAACCACCTTAAAGTCCTCACGTTAAGGGGGTTTTGAAGTATGGAGAATGGATTGCCCCCAGGTGTCGTCCTCGTTACCTAACAGTGGTCTAAATCTGTGCGATGCCTTTCTAGTAGCCTTTTTGTAGCTTCAAAATACGATGCTAATAAAACACTCCCTCACACAAATAATGTAGTTTTTAAAGCATAATTGTTCTTTTTGAAAAAATATCTGAAACTAAATTCTAAATTGCTTGCAACTTTTAGTCCATAAGATACTATATAGAATGAAGAAAAAGATTACAAAAATATGGTAATTATGAATGAAAATATTATTAATTAATTGGGGTTGTTAAATTGTTTGTCATTATAAAATGAATAAAAAACACATTAATAATTAAAAGCTTGAAATTATTCATCAAATAGTAAGGAATATAACAGGTTTTGCAATTTTTTACAGTTATTGTTATAAGGATTTCATAGCAATTTAATTGCAATGATTTTCATTACAATTTACGAATATACATTTTCATTGATAATTTTGGCTCTTAAGAAATATAAAATAACATTTTATTTTGACTAGTTTTCCAAAATAATTCCCATTCTAAGACCACACTTTACATCTATATATTTATTTATACATATATATCTTGTTCAAATTTTTAATCGCATTAATAAAATACTTTTTATTCATCTACTCAAGTTCAAATAATTTTTTTAAACTTATAGTGACGGACACTTGAAGTTGATGAAGTTTTTTCAAATATTAATTCAATAGCTCTATTTAATTAATGAATAAATAGTAACAAAAATAATAGTCCAACACCATATATAAAAAGGAAAATTGCTCGCTGTTACCCTGTAGCGCAATGGATAGCACGCTGGACTTTTAATCAAAAAGTCTTGTGTTCGAATCCTACTGGCCTAATTTCTGAAAATTTGATTTCCGTTTACTATGCTATTTTATTGGAATAATTAAATTTAATTAATGAATAAGTAGTAACAAAGAAAAATAATAGTCTAACACCATATATAGGAAGGAAATGGTAAAATTGCAAGAAAAATCGCTTTCTATTTTGCCACTTAATATTGTGGATTCTGTCATATTTATATTAATTGTAATTATTTAATAAAAATAACTAAAATAAAATTTTTCTTTGTTGACCTAACTAGGAATTGACTTAAATTTGGTTTATATATATATATATATATATATATATATATATATATATATATATATATATATATATATATATATATATATATTACTTGTTCTTGTACAGATTCTATGACGTTATCGTTTACCAAGGGTATTCATTACTAATTGTAGCTGCTATGTACAAAGTTAATAACAATAATAATTTCTTTTTCTGAAAAAAATTCAAATAGTATGATCAGTATAAAATCGACATTTTAACTTAATAATCAAATTTTTTCCCCTTTTCGATATTTTGCTGATAGTATAAAAAGCAGTAAGTCTTCGTTCAAACCACAAAGGCTTTTCTGAAAATTTATAATGGTATTAAAGCAGGGGAAAAAGAAGACAAACAGGAAGTATTGAGTTATTACGATAATAGAGCTTGACATAAATGGACCTTTGAACACTTCGGAAAATCCTTTACGATCCTCTTACAGAAATTACAATTAAGTTATCACTTGAGTCTCCCAGAAAATGCTTTTAAGATCACCATCCACTGTTCGCAAAAAATAGATCCGAAGATTGAATGACTTTTTTTTTCTCTGTTGTTCCCAAAATAAAAGTGCAGCAAATTTGATAAAGTACTGAATTAAAAGTTAAGTAATTTTTCACCTTGTTTGTCTTGGCACTGCAGAATTTGATTTTTGATAAAAATATACTGAGAATTTCTAGATTTTTACTTTGGGATTATTAAAATCATTAAAAATACATTTTAAGGACATTCCTTCAATTAATAATTACAAAACTTACTTCTATTTCAAGTTGTTTTAGTTAAAGGTAATTTTAATAGAAAACTGTTTCATTACTTAGAAGCTTTTAGAAACAATACATTTTTATCGTGTAGCTGGTTATATTACTTCAGCGTTGCTCAAACTGTGGGGCCCACCCCCTAGGGGCGTGATAACTCAACGAAGGGGCGCAAGCATATTAAAAAGTTGAAAACAAAAGAAGATTTTTAAAAAGATTTTTAATTTACTGAAAGTAAAGAAACAAACAACATTCTGACACAATAAATACAAAATTAACAACCACAATGATAAAAAACACTTATAAATGTATCAGTACTGCGCAAGTTAATTTAACAATACTATAAGGACAAGTTTAATAATTACCAGTGCCCCATGGCTAGTCAGAAAAAAAGAAACAAGAATTACATTTATCTTGATAATTTGTACGGTTTGTAATTAATCGCCAGACTGCCGATAAAATGTGACGCGCTTCACCCTCCGATGCCAGTAACGGGTTTTCCACACTTTCACGCGTATGTGACGTATTGGAAGGGGGGGAAGGAGGGAAGGAGAGAAAAGGGATAAATAAGAAAATCTTCTGAGATAAGTAAATTCTTCGTAAACACTGTCAAGGTCCTTGTGTTGCCTTCCAAAGCCTTCGGAATAATTTTAGGGATACCAATGCACAGAAAAGATGTACTTTGGAAAGACGTATATATACGCCTGAGGTATTTAACGCGCTGGTTGAGGGAGACGTATGTTTTCGCCAGGGGCACTTAAGAAATTTAAGTCATATTGTTGCTTTAGCGTCAAAGTATAGTATTATTGAATTCAATGCATTGTTATTTGTTTTGGGGGGTTGCGATGAAATAAGGATTGAAAATTGAGTCGCAAATATTGAAAGTTTGAGAAGCACTGCTTTACTTCAATGAAGTTGGATTTTAAATACAGGTGAATACAAATGATGGACCCTATTTTAAAAAAAAATCATATTTTCGAAACTACTGCATTTAATACAATAAGTGATACATGAATGCAATGAGAAATATACCCAGTTTTTTTCAATCAATGATCAACAGCACATTCAAGATCACTGATTGAGATCCAAAAATGGTGACAAAGCCAGAGAAGAATTTTTGAGTATTAGAGTATGCATGCTTATTTTTCTAGTTATTAAGATGCAACAGATATTACAGAAAGGAATCACAAACCACACACACAACAAGAGCATTCTGCGATGGTATCATAAATTTAAGGAAAAAGATTGCTTGTGCAAAAAGAAAGGCAACGGCCGTCCAATCGTCTAGGGCAGTGGTTTCCTAACTTTTTCACCTCATCGAACCCCTAGAACTCGAAGATACTTTCATGGAACCTCTAGAACTAGAAAGTGTTTGCGTGGGAGAACCCCATTCTATACACACACACACACACATACTTAGAAGAATATATTTCAAAATAATATTTAAAGTAGATCAAACATGTTATGAGCACTTATGTAAAGGTTATTAAAAAAGTATTGCATTAATTATTAAAAAACTTATAATCTAACTTTTTAATCTAATTTTACTCGTTAATAATATATACAAGCGTAATTTATCCATGCATTATTTAATAACTGGAATACGTGTTTACTTTTTTTCGAAGTCTAGGTGTATTGAGATTAAATGCAATCGCAATAAATTCAGAGTTTAATTTGTTTTATTGTTTATTTTTTGTATCCACTCACGTTGAGAAATATACTTCACTTCAACACAATGATCTGAATGACATTCAAATGTTTATAGCTGTATGAGAAAATCCGTGTATTTCGTAAGAATTTTCAACCTAAAATTTAGATGCTGTTCTTGTTAAATTTAGATTATAGCATCAAATATGTTGATGTTCCTTTATTATAGGTGTTTTTACCACAAATACAAAAGGGTGAATTTTCCATTAGAAAACTATTTAGATTTGAAAGGCATTTTGTTAACTAACGAGTAGACATTATCTCGTGGAACCCGAGATAGCAAACAGTAGAATATTCACAATCTAGTAAGAAGCATATATATATATTTATGGATAAAGAATTTTAATATATTAATTTATTATATTACTAGCTGGTATACTGGTTCTTCGCACAGGTGAATTGAAAATTTAAACAATACAGACTGAAGGATAAAGAAGTTTTTAATGAGTTAATTTTACGTGAATTGTAAATTAAACAAAAAAAAAAAACCCAATTTTCTGCATATCTCAGCTGAACAAAAAACCCTGTTTGCCAAATTTTAAGTCTGTAGATATAATAGCTGATGAAAAAAAATTTTTTTTACTTATAACGCCCCGTTGACTCTCTTATGGATCGATTTGTGAAAACACCTTCCTTCTGCTCAGCAAAATTAACACATTGTTACAAATTTTCTGTAATAAACGCATTAATATAATGCAAATAATTTTTATTTGGATGTGTAATACGTTAATATTACTTTCTGATGCATTTATTTTATGTTAAATAGCTGTTACCCGCAACTTCGTTGCCGTGGAATTTAACAAAAAAGTGTTTATTCAATTCTCAGAGTTTACGAAAACTTAAAAATTATATATTCCACGTAAAGAAATACCTATGCTCTAAGTATAATGTCATTCTTCTACTTTGTGAATCAGTGCTTCTTTTTGTTTTACCTTTTTTTTCTTTGTTTTTTGTTGATTAATGTGTGAGTGGGACGCATGATGACGATGGGGTGAGGACTGGGTAGGGTGAAACGAACACAAACGAAGCCGCAAGAAAGGGGTTAGAGGGATGCATGACCGTTGACAGTGTCGATGGTGTGAAGACTGTTAAAATCATTAGTATCAGACATGAACTTGAAAAATCGCGAGTGTCAGTAACCTTATGAAACAAAAAAGTTTGATATAACTGCTAGAAACGTTGAGACAAAAGGCTCGCCAAATAAAGCAATCCCTGTTGACTAAAAATAACCCCTAATGAATAAAAATAATCCCTATTGAAATAAATAATCCCTATTTGAAACGGATATTGTTCACCATTTCATTCGTTTTAATTTTATTTTCGTGGAACCCTAATTTTTTTTCTATAATTAAAGTATTCTAAGTTATTCCTTATAACATTAGCTATTACCTGTGAAAGTTTCGTCAAAATAGGTCCAGCCGTTCCAGAAATTAGACGGAACAAACAGATAGACAGACAGACAAAACATTTAAAAAATGATTTTTTTTATATAAGTACCGTATATACTTTTAAATGCATTTAGTAAAAAGCTGTTAATTTCAAATTACAAACAGACACTTCATTTTTATTTATATGTTTAGATAATAAAAATTTATAAAGTGTTGCATAATAAAGTTAATATTTATAAATAAAATTTTCAGTTATAATAAGTAGGCTAACTAGATTTAGATACTTGTAACTATATAAACTTGATTGAGAACGTGGATCCATTTTGAATACAGATTTATTTCTTCTCGATTTTTTCATTGTGACTCTTGGGACCCCAGGATTCCGGGAACCACCGAAGATTACGCTCGAGCTATTATCATAACCGGTATATTTTTTTAATACACGAAAAATAAATTTATGGTAATGCCATTGAATGTACAACGTATTTGGTTTATCTTTATAAACAAACAAACGCGATGGTTTGCCAAACCTGGGGCATGCATCATATAATTGACAGTGTGAAAAGCAAGGGTTTTCTAAATCTAAGCAACAAATTGTCATTGTTTGACCTTATGACTTATTAATGGTCATAGCAAATACCAAGGGAAATGGAAATTATGGGTAGGTAAGTCTGAAAGAATCTTTGGGATCTGTGGTAGAAGTACAACTTCACCTTGAAGTTTGCCGCTCAAAATAGTGGCCTCAAGAATATTGTCCATGATTTTTTGTGGCAATTGCTCAATTTGGGAACCACTGGTTTAAGGAAGAGGCAGTGGAAAGATTGAAGCAGGGGTTTCTTCGGTGTCCACGGAAGTCTCCGAACAGCCTGTAAACTTACAACGTCCCAGAAAACTCTCTGTCTCTCTGTATGAGAGATTCTACACACACACACACAAATTAAATTTTAAGCCGTATTATTTGCAATTGACGCAGCAAATAACAGAGGACAACAAGTAAGCATGTGTGCAACATTACGAACCATTGATAGAGTGGTACTACAAAATGTATGGAACGAAATGGATTACAGATTGTTGGTATAGGGTGGAACAAGAAGCCCACACTTCGAACATCTGTAACAGAAAAAAACTGGGTACATTTCTCTTGACATCCATATATCATGTATTGTAATACGTGCAGTAACTTCGATAATAAGATTTTTTAAAATTGGTCCGATCCCTTGTACTGACCCTGTATATTTGTTATATAACTTTTTAAAGGGTGTCGAGAGGTCAAATTAATACTTTAATCGAAAAGGAAACACATGAATAGGATATTATTGCTGCGAACAAAATATATTGATGCCTTCAGGAGAGATTAATTATACTTCCCGTTATAATGAAAATAACGGTAGCCAGTATCAAACACGAAGCGCAAATAACTTAGAAGGCGTTGAACCTGGGTTTTTGAATATAAATATTCTTAGTGTTTGCATAATGTGTATCGAATTTGCTTTACAATTTTGTTAATTATACATCTCGGGCCTCATAAAGAGACTTTACTGCAAAAGGAGTTTCTAAAGTAAGTTTCATCATTTTTAAAGAGAAAATGGTACGCCAGAGGGGGGTAAAAACAATCAAAATAAGAAATAAAATCCGTTGCCAGTCCGTGTAGGAGAAATGACACATGCGCAAAACTTCGAAAAAGAGAAATCAGCAGCAGATCGACGTGCCCGAGGTTATTCAAGTACAAATCACAATGCCAGGCAGACGTATGAGAACTAAGTGGTCACCAATAGGAGTGTTTGCTGCAATCCGATATGAATGAATACATGGGACTGATCCATGAAAGCTTACAGACCGAGTATGGGAAAGAGGGCATATCTTTCAAATGGTTGGTCCCTGGTGTTGCATGTTCATAGAAGGAAGGTAGATTGTGGGAAATGAAGGTCTAAGTAGGCATTCCTTCACATCCACGAATGAAAGCAACATTACCCAAATGGAATTTCACTTATTACATGCATTGAAAATCTCACTTTCAGGAGGTAGCTTCCAAAAACAATGCTTAGGTAGAGCAGGTTGTGTGACAATTTCTTGCATCGCAGGGCCCCTAGTTTTAGCAGAGTGGTTTCTTCAAATTGATTGCAAGCTGCGACAAAAGTCTCAATGTCGGTAAAAACTGTAGAAAAATGGTGCAAGATGTAAAGTTCATGATACATTGTATTTTTTCCAATAGATTTTTCGAGTGAAAAAAAATGAAAAAACTTACTTTTGGGACATGATTTATATATCGTCCAAGCAAAGTTGAACTGAGCAACGAGTTAACAAGCCAAACAAAATTATTGGTGGTCATGATCGAGTACCTTGTTCATTGCTAATTGGGGAATTATTTAAGTTAATTAAAGTAAAGCTACATCATGTGTAGTTACTTTAATAAATACAGAGCACGGAATATAAATTATTTTCTAATTTTATTTCTTATAGATTATTACATTCATTTCATATCAAATGGAATTTTATTTACCTGCTATTTCATAAAGAAGTTTAATATTATACAGTTCGAGTATGTAGTCCTAGGAAAAACTGTAAGAATTCCTAATGAACCCATCAACAACACTAAATTGTATTAAGGATACAACATATAAATCATGGACAGAGCTTATGTCCACATGATTGTTCGTCTTCAGTTATTCAAATTTATTTTTTGTGCTTTGAAAAGAGAAATAAAAATTCACGATATACATTAATTCAAAATATTTAGAAAACATATGTTTGAATAATAAAGCAAAAATATTTTTTTAAATATCATTCGAGTGCTAAGGTTATTGTATATGAAGCCTGTTTAAAGTAATATGAAGAAAAAATATTACTTTAATTGCATTAAATTTCTTTTCAGAAAATAGAAAGCTGAATTATGTTTGCACTGAAATTGTATTAAACAAAATACAAATTATTTGTGATGATTAACCCCTTCCTAGTTCATTTTATTTCTGGATTATATGGATAAAAAATGTCAATTTTTTATTGCATATTTTCAAACATACATAACTTCTAAAACATAATAGCACCATTCACACATACAAAATTTCCTGAAAAATAATGTAAAGAAATATACTTAAATAAATGAGTTATTTACCTAAAAGGTTTTCTGTACAGCA
The DNA here is from genome assembly GCA_019973935.1 of Trichonephila clavipes. Classification (NCBI taxonomy): domain Eukaryota; kingdom Metazoa; phylum Arthropoda; class Arachnida; order Araneae; family Nephilidae; genus Trichonephila; species Trichonephila clavipes. The sequence goes on from BMAU01015913.1 coordinate 16,528, forward strand.
GAAATCATTAGACTTTGGAGTCAATTTGCAGTAACTATAGATATAAAGTTTAGAATACCTAGCTTTTACCTTGAATTAAAAATTTTATTTGCCTATTTTGCATTTACATAAATAGTTGTGAAACTATTATTCAACATTTGATCGTCTATGGTAAATTCGATAACACGCTACTGCACAAATCCCAACATCGCAATCCGGACAGTAGAGTCTTGTTTTTCTTCTTACCTTTTTCAACTCCTACTATTAGGTCACATTCTGTATATATTTATCTATTTATTTATCTTGGTGGAATTTTCAATCGTTAATAAGATACAATTTAAAGCGCTCAATTGAGATGAAATTTTATATACGTGATTATTTCTGATGACAATTCAGTAATTTAATGATAATTAATAAAAATTAATTGATTAAAGCTAGTTATTCAAAGAATTACAAATATTGCCACGTTGGCATCATTTTTGGCAACTTAGCGACCCTTTTGGCGACATGGGTCAAAACTTGAAAAGGTATTTTTCTCACGTTTTAAAGTATTCAGTTGCACAGAAATTTTATGTACAGGATTGTTTTGGATGACAATGGGTAATTAATATTAATATTTATATTAATTGTAACTATTTAATAAAAAGTAGCTAAAATAAAATTTTTCTTTGTTGATCTAAGTAGGAATTGACTTATTTTTTTTTTATATTACTTGTTCTCTTTACTGCCTCTCTTTTAGTAACGAATAATATACTGTCGTGTTAGATAAGTTTTTTTTCTCTGTTGAGGGAATGCAGTCAACCAACTGTCTTTCAGACCTGAGTGAGGAGGAAAGGGGGAGCTGAGCAGAAGGACGTCCTCTTTTTGCAGAAAATTTCACCGAGTGGTTCTTTTCAATTGTTTGAATCACCAAAAAGCACATGTGAAATAATTCCGGAAAAATCGATTGCAAAATGTAAATTTCCACTCTGACCGAGCCGTGAAGGGCTTAAAGCACACACTTAAAATGTTAATAAAGGTAATTTTTGCTAAGCTATTTTTTAGTACAAAATTCTCTGAATCAATAACAAAAAAATTATTATATTATTCTTGTAGTTTAAAATACTTAAACTTCCAACGATTTATTTCCTTTACTTTTTTCTAGGTTGATGAAATTCATAAAACAGTACCTACAATAGCTTAACGAAACAAATTTCTTTTTTTTCCCCTTGACTACTGGTTTAAAAAAATAATAAAACCGTTTTTTTTTTCGAAGAGTTGGGTTTTTTTTAGCTCATTTATTTTTAAAAAGAAATTATCCTCATTGAGAAATTATCTTGCATGTAAAATAAATCAAGACTAAGCATCCAATCCATCTTCAGGAAGAAAAAAGAAAGGATGAAAGGTTGATTGAGCGATAAATTTCTCTTTACTGAAATAATGGAGAAGCATGAACATTGTAACTTATCTTGTATTGTTTGGTCAAGTAGGTATATGCCTATTTTTATACTAAAGTTGCTACTTATGCAGTTCGATTTGAATGTATGTATTTCATTTTTGGTAATCTTCATAAATGAAATAATTTAATGCATAAATGATAAATATAAATGTTAAAAAAATGTGTGTGTGATAATGACCACACGATAGAAGTGAAAACTTCCGATTTATTCTGGGCAAGAGAATTCAGTTGATCCGATGCACTGCGTTTTTATTTTTGCGACATTTTTGCATGCGGGTGTTATGTAGGTCTCTTTTCAATGCCCATTCATCTGTGATTTTGTTTACTTCATCTATTTTCTGTAAAAAGCAATGTTTTAACAATTACGCTTTTTTACATATTTATATATGAACATAAACGACTTAAAGGTCAATTAGTTCAGTTATTTAAAAATATTTATATGTAAATTACAGTCGAAACTCTGTATAACAAACTAATTTACCAAGATTACTGATTAGCAACACTGATTTACCAAGTGTCGTACCCGCTGAAGTAGTAACCATGTGCTTCCTTTTATAAAATGCCACCAATAGCGTTGCGATAATACGTTAATATAGTTTATACAACTTATAAAAAGCCGTATGCTATGTAAGGTTAGGAAAACTTTGCCGCAAGAGCCGTGTTTACTTTTCTTAAAGTTTTCTATGCTAATAATAGGTGAAGGTTCATACGTTTTCACAATTAATGTATTTATTCTCTCGTAAGTTGTCATCACACATATAAACCCAACTATTGCCAACTTTTTCACCAATTAACTTCGTTAAAATTTTGGATTTCAATTCTTTTGGCACGTTTTTGTTCTTAAATATGCTCATTTTACTGGATCAAACAAGTAATATAAAAAAATTAAGTCAATTCCTACTTAGATCAACAAAGAAATATTTTATTTTAGCTACTTTTTTGTAAATAGTTACAATTAATATAAATATGTAAATAAATAGGACAGAATCACAACACTAAGTGGTAATTATTTTTTATTAATTATCAAGAAAGTTTCGTAGTGTCATCCAAAACAATCGTGTATATAAAATTTTAGTTCAACTGAATGTTTTAAAACGTGAGAAAAAAACCTTTTCAAGTTTTGACACAAGTCCCCAAAATGATGGCTAAGTCGCCAAAAATGGTGCCAACGTTGCTGTATTTTTAATTCTTTAAATAATTAGTTTTAATCAATTAATTCTTATTAATTATAATTAAATTACTATATTCTGATCCAAAAAATCCTGTATATAAAAATTCAGCTCAATTGAGTGCTTTAAAATGCATTTCTTAACGATTGGAAATTCCACCAAGATAAATAAATAAATAAATAGAGAGTGTGAGCTAATAGTAAGGATTGAAAAATAGATACCATGTTTCGTTTCTTTTTATCTTCAATCTCTTATATAAGAATAATATTTTTTCCAATTGTTTTCACTGCACTCATCTTCTCTCGTTCACTCACTAGAGTAGAATGAAAATGGGCTGCATCAAATTAATATTTAAATAAAGAAAATAAAACTTCACGGGAAAGAGTTTGCATGAAATTTTTACTTAAAAAAACACGCGCCTAAAAAGTTTTTAATTCAAAACAGCTCTCGCGTTACCAACCCGAGCATGATTGCCTACTGGATCCGAAGACAACCGAATGACCGTAACGCACCCGAACCTTACTCTTCATTTAGATTTACTCTTCAGTAAAACGTACCTAAAAAGTTATCACTTCAAAAAGAATACTTATCAAATATTTTTTGCACAGTTTCATGACTTGCACAGATCTGATAATTCTAATTATTAATTGTACTTGGATTTTTTTGGAAGTGAGATGTTTTCCAAGCAAATAGTGTTAGAATATCGTGTTACGTAATATATGAAATTTTTCTAGCTTACCATGTTTAATACAATAAGATATCCATAAAATTCGTTATTTAATTTTCTTCGTATTAGACTCTTATTTTAAAAATTCTTATTAATTTTATTACGTTTTTTGAAACTTTACCTTCTGAAGTGAAAATTTTTGAAGATCTCGGAGTAATGTTTAGTTTGAGATGTGGTGCTTTGATTGTATGAAAAATTATATGATGATCATCAAGTCTGGATATGTAAGTTGTGACGAGGCTTTATCGGTACTTCTACTAATAGTCCTCTTGGGATTTCTTTGGGGTCAGAATGGCAATTCTTTCCATCCAACCCAAGAAGAAAGCGTGGTTATGCAGATTAGGAATAGTATATATTAGAATGTTAGTATTCGCGTTGAGCACAAAGTGGAGAAATAAAACTAAGTGAAGGGTGTAAAGCTCTAGTGAAGTTCTAGGAGAAGAGTCTAAGTATAATCTAAGTGTTCTATGAGTCAGTCTAGTAGTGCCAGTCGAGTTGAATTATAAGTGGGTCCTAGATCAGAAGAGTATTCTTTTAGCCGGAGCAAGTCAGATTGAATAATATAGTGACGATATAAGGACAGTAGCTGTTCGTCAAGGAAATAGCGGTAAAGCTATTTGATTACGCTTTAAGACTAGAGCGGATTCTATTTTAAGTTAGGAAATAATCTATAAATATAGTTTCAGTGGTCAATTGTGCTATTTGTCAGAATTACAGTTTGAGTCGCATCACTCCTGATCATAAGCCTAGGAGGCTTATGTGTTTCATTGTGTTGTTTCATGTGACTAGTGTTGTTTCATTGTGTATAAATTAAGATCATAATAAACTAATTTTATTATGGCAGAATTTACTGGTCCATCTTTCATTCCCTCAAACATAGGTTGCGCGGATGATGAAGAGATGATACCCTCAGCACGCGAGGTACCACATTGGCCCCCAACGTTGGGGATATCACAAAGTATATAATTAAAAGATGAATTTTCTACTCTGTTATTGTTAGTTTTAACTTGCAGGAAAATAAGTCAATGCACACATTCCCTCTTGTAAGGAGGAATGTTTTTTCGTTTCGTTTCTAAAATATATTAAAGGTATAAGCTATTCCAGTCATTACTGCAACAGAAATAATCTTCTTTTGAATTAATAGTTCATTACCATAAATTTATCATTTTTCCTAGATAGATATAGTTGACTCCACATTCTAAAATTATATAAAATTACTTATTATCTTAATTTTAGTTTAAAAGTAGTAATTTTTTAAAAAAATATTTAAATACATTTATAATCCTAGTATCCCTAAAGTAATGGTAGTATGTACACATTTTTTAATTTTTAATTTTTATTATTTTCATACTTTTGCTAAGTGTTACTATTTAGCCATTCCCATGCTTTGAATTTGTATTTGTGTCCATAATCAGGCAATAACTTGTTTATTGTACTCAGGTTTAGCGCGGGATCTGCATTTTTGAACGCAATTTTTAGGTAAGTAGCCTTTTTCCTTAAATGGATTCAGATTTTCTATCCATTATTTTCTGTAAGTTTTTGCTCAGTATTATTAAGAGTAAGGGGGGAGGTTGGCTGGCCAAAAAAACATGTGAAACCCCACTTTAATATAAATTATTTTATATAAAAGAGATGTCCTAAGTCAGCAATGTTTATAATATTGTAGCATCCATATTTCTACATGTAACTTAAATTCTATTTTTTTTTAATTCCTAATATATCCTTTTTAAAATCTTATGCCTGGCTACCTTGCAATTTCGATCTTTTTCAGCTTTGATGATTATTGTTTATTTATCTCTCTTTAGTAGACAATCTTGACTGTATATATATTTATATATGTATGAATATATATGGTCAAAATTCCCTTCTAAAGAAAGATGAATATCCAATAATCAAAGCTGCAAAAAATTGAAAGTTCAAGATAGCCAGACATACGTTTTTAGGAAGGATATATGAGAAATTAAAATATAATAGAGTTTCAAATATAAAAAAAATATGGATGTTCGTGCTAAATCTGAGTACAATAAACAAGTTATTGCCAGATTCTGGACCCAAATGCAAATTCAAAGCATGAGAATGACTGAATAGTAGCACTTAGCAAAAGTTTGAAAAGAATAGAAATAAAAAAAATTATATAATAAGTGTGTTTACACAATACCATTACCTTAGGGACACTAGGGTTATATATGAGTTAAAATAATAATAATAATAAATATTTTTATGAAATACTACAATATGGAGGTAACTATGTCTAAGAAAAATGGTAAATTTATAATATACTATTAATATTTTAAGGTATCCAACTACGTTCAGAATCGTTATTTTATAAAAAAACGTATAAATGGATAATTTCCATGATATTTAGATTAGAATACATGTATAAAATTGTTGTAAGGATACATTGCAAAGAAAAATTATTTAAATACAATATTTTAGCAAAACATTACATTAAAATAAACTTTTTCAAAATTTTCTCCTTGTAAAAAATGCTTCTAAAATAATAATATTTCGCTTATATAAAGTAAAGCATTCTCCAGAGAGTCTGAACTAATACTTTTGAAAGATTCACATTATTTTCAGAGTTACTACCAATTGAAATAATTATCGGCGTTTTTTCCCTAAAATTTTTCCCCTCTGTTATCTTAAAATATGGATAAGTCCACTTCTAAGTTGTATATTTCAAAAATTCTAGTTCAGCCTCTGTACATAGATCTGAGCTATATAGAGGCAAAATATTACTATAATAGAAACCTTTTTCATAAAAGCAGACTGTTTTAAAAATTGGTCATTTTATGTTCATTTTTTGTCAAAATATTATATTTAAATAGTTTTTTATTGTAATAATGTTGTTAAAACAATTTTAAATACGCCTTCTAATTTAAGTGACACTAAATAGCATACATATTATCCATTTATTTTATTACATATTATCCATTCATCCATCATTTTATCCATTTATCCACATATTATACATTTTGCAAGATCACGGTTCCCAACGTAGTCGGATACCTTAAGGAATTTTAATCCTTACTATTTAGAATTTCTTTATTCAAATAACTATAAATAAAATTAATTGGGTATATTTGAATTAAGCAATATTTAGTAAAATGTTTATTTACTTTTTTACTTAACTAGAAATTTATTGCTTTGTATGTAATTAATAAAAATGTTTCCGAATATATAGAAGCATTTACATTACTCTCTCAATGAAGTACTTTTATAATATTGAATTTAAATATATTATTATTGATAGTGATTACGAACAGCTGATGTGTAAAGACTGAAATACTTCTATCTTCTCCGGAATGTCTTTGAAGCTAACTTGTAGGACGACTATGTAATGGTGAGAGGAGCAATATGAGTAATTACTTGAATGTTTGTTTTTGTCGTAGTTTAAAACAACATGGCGAATATCAGCAATGAACCTCATAATTTTGCATTACGTTCAAATGACGATGACGACACCTGTGTTGGTATCCGACTCTCCAGAATTTCACATCGTGCCAGTGAAACAATTTAAGTTGTTGATCCCTGAACTGGGTTTCGTCTTTATTAAAGTTGTGACCACATTTTCCTCCTTCCCCACCACGTCTTTGTCTTCTTCCTCGTTTGACATTGAATAAACTGGTCTCTTTGAATTTTTTTATCACTTTCCGTTGACTACATTTCAATGGGCTACATTTTATGTTTTCAAAGACTGAAACTTTCTTATAGTTTCTAACGCACAATAACCATTCTAATAGGAAAGTTTCATGAACAGAGCGTAATACTTCTTTTTCAGAATCTCGATAAGGCATTTAGGGCTGGTGTGTGTTGGGGAGGGGAGATTTTCCAGTGTAAGGGCAACTTCTAAAGTTTTTAAGATGGTGTGGTCCACCAAGTGGCGTAGATGTGCCCATCCTGTATTAAAATTGTACGTTTCCTTTTTTAACACTTGTTTTTTACATTGTACCCCTCTTTTAAATTATGACACATTGCTAATTTTACTATAAAAATTCAAAGTAACACAAAATTGTCAACATAAATACTTGGACAACTATGAGCGACTGCTGGACCGTTGACGTATTCAATGCAGCATGCAGACAACATACGTGAACCATTGAATCTTAATTCCATGTTTATACTTAGCTTGTTCGCTACCGAGTTCCGCACCATCACAAGACATAACATAAGCATGATAACTCAATTCCTTGAAAGCGCAAGGTGTGGGATGATGTCTCAATAGCCAATCTCATGCTATTGCGAGAAGAGCTGATCATCAACATTTATTTTCTCCTTCAGTCTGCGTGTGGGGGGGGATTCTTTTATGCGACTGACATTGTCCAAAGAAGGTATACGTGACGTCTATGCATTTATCGAGTCATTTACTTAAGTAAACATAGTCACATCTATTGTGAAAATCTGATTCTCCAGTCTCACTGGCAACGGTTTTTCATAAATATATTTCTTTTAGTATGCTCATCCTAGATGTTATTAAAGGTGGTCACCCCAAAATGTATTGACGGTGAATCGGTTGATCACCATCGATTTAATATCCATCCTTGATTTAGGCAAAGTGTTATGTGTACCACAGAAGATCTGCATTTTTATTGCAGCTCTGACTATGGTGCGCCCGTCACATCACTTTAACTTGCATGCCTTTATCCTTACAGCGCCATCTATTGGCATACTTTGGAAATATATATATATAGTTTTATTTCGTCAAACAAAATATTATTATCTCACAATTTTTCGAATAAAATATTAAGCCATTCTGACCAGGAGTTTTAGAGCGTGTTAAAATCACAACATTGATTATATACTGCATATACAGAACAAGACATTTATTTCACTGTATCTCTCTCTGCAAGTCTTGAACTGAAGATAACTAATTTATCTCTTAATTTCTTTGTTGTTGTTTGGCAACACTTATTATCATTCCATATTGTTTACCTTTTCTGTAGAACATCGTGTTATAATGTATCTCATATGTTTATCTAGTAACAAGCAACTATTTTATGAGATGTGGAGCATCATTTTAACTAAAATCAACAACATTCTGAACACGCATTGTAGAAAGTTAATATCTTTCTCCAACCCATCTTGCACTTCACCCAAAACTCAAAAACTTTACATTTTATGAAAAGCATTTCTGGATTTACAGATTTTCACATGAAGTTAAAATTGTAGTACTTCATATTATGATAAACTATGATAAATATCACTATAGCTAAATAATAACAATTGTTTTCATTAAAAGATTTTATTATGTAGCAATAAACATTCCATAACACATATATATACAGAAATTCAATATATTACACATATATAAATATTTGGACTACAAATAACCTATTTTTCACCGTGAGCCTGAGCATCAACATATGATTATGTGCTTTCTTTTAATTGCATCTTGCGGAACAGTATTTGTTTCTCACAGTAGTGTCTCGATTATGAAAGAACTGCCTTTATAATCATTAAAATAACAGTTTTTATATACCTATGATTTTGTTTACATTGTTACATTTTTGTGTAAACTAATTTAATAATAAGTTTAACTATTCATATTATTTCGTTATCTCATTTTACAAGCAATGAAACATAAGTACATCAAGATGCAAATAAAATCTATTATGATGATTCAGCAGATAGAAGTTGATTAAAATTTTGCATACTTTAAAAAAATAATTTCAACTACAAAATAAAGATTATCAATTTTATACTTTTTTATATATTTTGGCCACTGAGTATTTGTTTTTAGGAAAATATAAATTTTCGCTACTTTTCCGTTTCACCGATGAAAGCTATAGTTGCCAAAAGTGAAAGAGCCGACGACAAACGGAATATTCCCTATGGTAACCTTTTACAACGGTATGTAATAAGTTGTAGTCTTTTCTTATCAGTAACGTCTTTTTCATAACATATCATAAATGGATGAAAAATCAATGCGAACTAATAATTTTTAATATTTTTTTATTATTTTTATTTTGTAACACTAATAACACTAACTTGGCGAGATTTGAGCCACCGAAACGGAAAAGTACCAAATTTCTTTATAAAATTATAAACATCGTGTTTTTATAAAATCATTGCATTTATGATGCCTGCAACATAACATTCCATAAATAAAATTTATAATAAAACATTACAATTTTAATAATTAAAGCTTAAGACTTAGAACAAATTTTATTTGAACTCTATAAATATTATCCAAACCATTAACCCAAATTATTTTCTATGTTTGAGAAAAACTTTATATACATATCTAAGGAAATATAGCACATATTTTTCACTTTTAATCGAGATACTACTGCATTTGATTCAGTAATTATATTTAATAAATGGAGTAGACAAATGTTGAGGACCTCTATTAATATATTTAGCGATTACACATTATAAAATTGAATAGTTTATGTATTCACAGAAACAAAAAATGTTATTAGAAATCCATATCTATATTTGTTTGGAGTACTTAAATACATACAGCTATTAGAAATCCAACAACACACATTTTTCACATATCAATGTTTTCTAACCAACACTTTACAGTTCAATCATTTTTTCATGGTTAGGAAATGACAACATATATGGGTGGTTATCACACATAAGGGCACTTTGGTTCAAGGAGAAATAGTTAAAGGAATACATGAGGAAGGAATACATTTATGAGTTGCATACTGCTGGAGTGAAAATACATACAATACATTTTTCAAACACATTTATCGTTAAACAATGCAATACATATATATGCTGCTACAATATACTCGATGTGTCGTAAGATACAAATTATTATACATAAAGCGATTCTTACACAGCATTGTTTGAAACTTTACAAAGCATGATTGGAATTTTATCTGAAATGTTTCTTCAAAGTGAGTGTTCTGTTTGAGTGCGTTTGTATGACTGTTGAAAACGCAAAAAGTGCATTTACACTTGTTTAAACCTCCATACATACCAAAATAAAAATGATAACATTAATGTCTCAATTTTTATAGATAAACACTACGTATGGCAAATCACATAGGGAATATTACATATGAAATTATTTCTAAATTATTTATAACATGATATGGAAATTTATTATGTTAAACATGATATTTTGTAACATAAAGGAAATGTAATAATTCAATTTCTATTTTCTATAAGTAATAGTCAGGTATGTAATTCACTTCTTTGTCATGTAAACTTTTTATACTCTTGTATTTAGTTTATATAAGGATAAGTTAAAATATGTTTAAAACATGAAAAGAGGTAATTTCCGTGTCATTAGATATATATTTCATTTGTCTAGTCAACATGTTTAATAATAATCTTTGTTTTTGTCATTTCTATTACAGTATTTAGGGAATTTTAATGAGATCTGATATGCATGATTTCCTTTTCTTTTCGTGAACTAGCTGCAACTGGTCATAACTTATTAACTTATACTAAATCTGCATGAACTATTTATTATATTTATGATGAAATGTATGGATTCAATTATTTCAGTAAAACTACTTAAAATTTAATCATTAAAAATATTTATTTTCTAAAAATTATTATAATAGCGTTTTTTTAATAAACTTTTAACTATGTTTAAAATAGATGAATGCATTTTCTCTTTATGTATACAATACTTGATTTTAGCTATAAATTAAGAAGTTTTTGTTTTAATTTGAAATCAGTTACATTATATAATGTATAATCCAGCGTTTAACGCCCACCTATACTTTCAAACTGCCCTTTAACCCCTTAAATGGTCAATTTTTTCACCAGAATGTTCCAAAAAAGACACACATTTTTATTGCATATAACTAGCATAATACTTAACAGAAGGCGTAAAGTTTTCACACACTTTTTTTTTTATTTTATAACTGTGAAACACAAAAATTTTAAATGTTTGTTTTTCATAAGTACGCTGTGCATGCTATGGATAATGTTTCCCATAATTTAAAAGAATTTCTCTCGTATTTACAAAAAAAATCATGTTCGTACTCTTTTCTTTTCAAATGTTTGAGAATCTCGTGTGTGAATGCATACATACACATGCACATCCGATTCGAAGCATGGTGTAATACTAAGTCTTCATTACAGTGTGGACAGATTAATATCGACGTTTTTGGATTATTTTTCCACTATCGTTTTTTCTCAAGTAACAAATTACACATTGCCTTGACAAAAACTATTATTTATCGAATATCTTCAAGAATGTAAATTCCTGCATACAATTAAAAATATCCACCTGCAGCACAAGGCAAAACCCGGATGAGAAGCATTTCGGTACTGTGGACAAACTACATCTCTTAAAAATATCAGCACTAATAATCTCACTATAAGAGCTAAAAATAAGCGCAGATCAAAGATAGTAAAAAGAAAATATCAGTGCCTATATAATGTATGATCAAACCAGTTGTTACTATATTTCGTTAGCCCGTACGGTGTACGGGCAAACCAGTTAAGGGGTCAAATGTTAGGTACATTCGCCGTATAACACACATCTTTTTTTTACCCGAAGAAATCTTAAATATACATGAGCAGTGTTTTTATCTTTTGAAGACTAGAAACAGACTATTAAGGGATAATTAAATGCTGAAATGAAATTAAACCTGGCATATATATAATTTAAAAGTCATTCAAATAAATATAATATAACTATCTTGGTGGAATGGATAGGACTATTTATTCACAGATCAGAGTAACAGGGATGGTAAAAATGAATCAGAATTCCACTTGATGTCTGCAGACAAAACGGAAGACGAATAAAATTATTTTTTCATGCTGTCAAATAATTAATAGCCATTATTGTGTTTTTATCCTTTTAAAGAGCAATATTTAGTTATACGAAGAAATCTATTTTTTTTAATTCTCATCTTAACTTTATTTTATAGCTATCATTTTTATATCATTTAATGGAGCGCAAAAGGTCTTATTTTTTGAGTTAAAAGTGCACGTTATACATCGGGTTATACGATGTATTGGCTTATATGATATTTATAACATCATAGCTTTCAAAAAATCAATTGTTTTTTTTTTAAATTCTCTTTCTTAATTTTTCCAATTAGTCACCTTAAAAACTACTAGCTACTAAAAAACTACACTACTAACTACTAGTTACAACTAAAATGTATTATGTATCCTTTTTCTATTTTTTAAGGTTTCACATAACGCTGCTGTAAGCAATTTTAGTTTTGCTTATAAATAAATTTAATTAAAAAAAGAAATAAGAAGCGCACATTGATTTTTCAATATACTTCCAACAAAATTCTTTTTTATAAGTAATTTTAAAAATATAATCGTGTTTATATGAAATCTTTACTAATTTAATTTACGCAGTTTTGATCCAAACTTTTAATAAACGAGCACATTAAAGGATTAATATTTAACTTCTACCCAGATAAATTCATCACACAGATGCGCATCCCTCCACTGTAGAAATTAGTCTTTTAAGTTACCTAATTATTAATATTAAATTTATGAATACCCCACTATTCATAAGGACCTCCACCCATTTTTAATCCCTTCTAATTAATTCACGAAGTTTAAATTAAACTTTCGCTTGAGATTACCTTAATCATCCCCTTCCAAAAAGACTGATCAAGAATTCTTTGATGCTGATTAAAATAAACACCCAAAATCGATATGCAATCCCAGTCGTCATCGATTACATCGGTTATTTGAACTTTAATCTATTCCAAATAACCAACTTCGCGAATGATTAAAACCTGATTGGCTCTTCGGTAAATACATCTTCATAACACGTTAATGTCCCCGAGAACGTATTAGTTTAGTTCCAGGTCTTCCTAAATCTGAGATTTGTGAAATTCAGATTAATAAGGGCGGGTGTCGTATCAGACCCGGGGAAATTTGGCATCTTTCTGCTTGGCTTCACATACGCCAAACCCAAGATGAGATCTCATGAATTTAAATTTGGCCAGGCGTGTCTTTAACGCAGAAGTGAGAGTCAGAGGTGATGCGCCTTCAGAATCATGATCTGGTTTATGTCGACTTTATTTTAGAAAGGGAATGAAGAATTCTCTAGGTGTTTATGTAAAGTTTGTGAAATGAGTTTCAAGATGTGTGCTTTTTTCCGCTCCAGTGTTTGTTCTATGTTCAATAGATTTGAAAACATTTTTGGCAGAAATATTTTTTTATGTTAATAGGTATTGTTCTTGGGTGTAACAAGCTATGTATCAGGGTAAAATTATGTTTAAATCTTACATAATAATTCCGGATTGAAAGAAATAGGACGATTTACTAATTTGAGTTTAAAAATGACGAATATAATTAACTTGGGAGTGTGTTTATATCAAGATAAATGTAATTTTAAAAAATCCAGTAAATTATGTATTTTTGTAAAAGAAAATTCTTCAAAAGGCATATTTATACTTATTTACATAAGAATAGGTCAAAAATATCTAGAGATTCAAACTAAAATTGGCGAATATTTTAAATATTTTTTAAAATAAAATTAAACATCTAAGGAGTCCATAGAACAAATGCAAAGGTTTTCATATTTTTTATTCAAAATTATTTAAATTAATTAACTAAAATTCCTTAAAAATGGGCATTATTTACAAATTGTTTGTTTTAAAATGTAATTCTTACGAAAGAAATGTTTCAGATTCATTAAAAAAGAATACATGTAATTAAATAATGCATATAATTAATTATTTTTTTATTTTTCAAAATCAAATAGCCTATCAGTTTGTTTCATCTTATGTGATGATATTATGGAGACTAAATACAACACATTTTAAAACTGTAGCACAATTCTGTTGCATTCTGAATATCTGATATTTTGACAGAGCACTAGCATATTTAATTTAACAATGAATTTTTATATTTAAAGGGAAAAAAGGGAAAATTTGCTTAGGTATTTTGTAAATTATATCCAGTTTTCACTTAAAATTCCTATCAAAATGCACACACAAATTTAAATTACAGTGCAAAAGGCACTTGAATTTTAAAATCAGATATTTTGAAAAAAAAATAGTGTATTTAATTTAGCATTGTAGTTTTATATAGCTCAAAATTTGCTTAGGTTGTTTTGTAGAAAGTATTCGGTTTTGTTATGAAATGTTGGAAAGAATAATATGAAGCGTCCGGGTTATGACAAAACAATCGAACTAGATTATCAGATCTGCATTAATATTCCCTCATAAACATAATAAAATTAAAAATAATAATCATTTCTAAATCATTCAATCATTTGTAAATGTAAAATGACAACTTAATTCAAGTTCAAGCCTTATTATATAAATGTGAAACGCAATGTACTAAGTAATATTAAAAATGAAGTACTCTCGGCAAATTCATTTTAGTTCACGCTCTTAATTGTTTACCGTAAAAAAATTATTAATTGTTAAATTTAGTTGAATTTAAATACCAGTTTTTTATTATTCTGTAAGACTATGTAATGTACAACAAGAATAACTAGAAATTATTACAAGAATTACTATATAAGTTCAAAAACTGATAAAAATTAACTATCCCAAGAAAGAAAAATACTTGAAAATAAAAATAACAAAATAAACATTAAAATAACAAATAATATAAAGTTTTATTGGTTTTGTAACTAGGAAACAGTATAAGTTTTAATTTTTGAATACTAGAAATAAGATAGTAAAGAGATAATTTTTAAGAAGCATATTTCTTAAAAAAATTTGTGGTGTACTTGAAATAACGTCAAACAATAAAATTAGTTTCAAAAATAATTTACTCAAAAAAAAATCAAGGAAATAATTTATTTTATAAAATAAATAAGTTAATTTAATTAATAATTGAACAACAAAGATAATTGCACAAAAATTCTGTAAACGGATTTAAATTTCATTTTTCTAATTATATTTAAGTATTTTTTCAAAATGTCCCAATCCCAGAGATATTAATGTAAAAATAGAAAATTGTCAGAAATAGTTTGGCATACTAATTTAAAATCTCTTAAATTTAGAATTTTCTTAGAAAAGATCATATAAAAACAAATAATTTATTTATTACCTTAAAGGAAAATATTATTATTCTCAGATATGTAGTTTTTCATCTTTGAATAAATTCCAAACTTCAAAATTCGGTCTGATAGAAAAATACAGTATAAACATTTAAATAGTGTAGATTTTTTTAGCTCTTATTTTCTTTTTACATCGCTTTAACTATATGAAAAATAACTCTGCTCCTGTAAATAGAGTTATAAATCACGCGAAACACAAATCATTGGCAGAGATCGCAAAACTTTTCCCATTTCTTATCAGTTATTTTTGAATAACACTTTTAGGAAATATATGATGTGAAGCAAAATGTTTTTCAAAATCTGAAACAGTATTATTCGCAATGTTGAAGGATGCATGTTGAGTTTCAGTAATAAAATGCTTTTTTTAATACTTCGTCTTTTATTGACATAAAAATCTTTCGAAAACAAAAATTACAATAAGATTAGCAACTATAAAAAAAACAGAATGTCTGACGTTTTTTGGAAATGATAGAAAATTTAATTTAAAAAGCAATCAAAAAGACGATTTTGAAAATATTTTTTCATTTATAATGCACTTTAAATATAGTGATTCATTTAATTGTACGACATTGCATATGTATATTTTAGCCAAAATTTCCTTTATTAACACTGTAATGGAATTCAAATATGTTGAAAAAAAAACCCTAAACAATCTTTGCCCACTTTATCCTTGATGATAAGAGTTGATTAAAAATTTCCAGAACATAATTTTTAAAATATCAAATACATTTTTAGGAAAGGAATGTTGAAGTTTCTAAAGCTTTCATAGCATTGGAAATGTGAAACGCCTAAAACATCACATATTACATGGAATAAACGCATATGAATGTTTATTTTGCACCTTAAGTGTCTTTTAGAATAAAATTACACTTAGAGACCAGCAAGCTCTGGAAATCACGGATGCAAGAAAGAGGAAATTTACGCAGGAAATATTCAAAGAAAATGCTCATTTGTGTGATTTCTAGTGCCTGGTACTGTTAATAAAGTGGAAGATTGTTGTTGGTACTGATCATACACTACTTCTCCAGATGGCCACGAAACATGATCGATTTGAGGACTCAAACACGGGGTCCTTGCTTCTGGTGTAATGGCTTCTACATTGAGTCTGTCCATTCTCAGATGGTTCTTACCACCTCCAGTACTTGTTTCATCCGCACCAGCTCCATTGTGCTGCCTACAACACAACACAACTCGAAAAGCTTCCTTAAAGTCTCTATTCAAGAATGCATAAATGCAGGGGTTAAAAGAGGAGTTGAAATAACCAAGCCAAGTAATGGCACTACGAATTTCATAACTTAGGGAACATTGTGTGCAATAAGCTAATATGACATACATGAGAAAGAATGGTAGCCAACACACACAGAAAACTCCCATAACAATACCCAATGTCCTGATGGCCTTGGTGTCCGTAACCACTTGTTTGGAGCGTCTTCTTAAACTTCTTCTCATACCATGTGTTCCAGCACCTTGGAGAGATATCTCCAGCTGCTTAATTTCCCGTGCTTGATGCTCAGCTACCATCAAAATTCGGAAGTACACATAGAACATGATTGGCAAGGGTAAGTAGAACGAAGTCATGGATGATACGGTAGCATAAATATGGTTAACAGTGAGAGAACATTGAGAGCTTGGGTCGAATATACTCACTGGATGGTCACTGTACCAACCAAGGAAGATGGGTATGAAAGAAATAGCTGCACTGCATAGCCACACAAAAGCAATAACAAATCCTATACGCTTCCGTGACACCAATGAGCGATATCGAAACGGTTTGGTGATAGCCCAGAAGCGGTCAAGGGCAATAGCACATAGATGTAGAATCGAAGCCGTGCAACACATGACGTCACAAGAAATCCAGAGGTGACAGGCTATAGGTCCGAATCTCCATTGGCGGTCAAGATCGTAAATAATTGAGAAGGGCATTACAAGAGAAGCTACAGTGATATCAGCAGTGGCTAGGCTGGCTAGAAGCAAGTTGGTAATGGATCGGAGCCGTCGGAATTTCGTAACAACAACGAGGACTAAAATGTTCCCAATCAGTGTTGTGCTGACCAGCATAGAGCATATTATGGCTCCAAAAATACGCAATCCAAGCTCCCCACCAGAAACTTCACTCCACGTCAGCCCTGAAACAAAATAAATAAATAAATATAAGAAAAGTTGAATGCACATATATTAAGTAGCTAATTTATTTGATCCATAACCTTAAAAATTAAGCAGCTCCTTATATGTTTATAAAATTACCTCTCCGAAGTTGATTTTTCACAATTATGTGTGCTTCCCGTATCGCATACAATTCAATAAATAATGATTGATACATGATAATGTATACATATATATATATAAGAATTAAAAAATTGCAACAAACACAAAGCGAGAAAACATTAGAGGCAAATATGTACTTGAAGAGTATTATAGCAATGTATAAACGCCAAAAATACATTCCCCTATAATTATCTCAAGAGTTTTGTGGAATATACTGATATTAATAGTAAATAAACCCAAACATATTTATGCTAAATACCGAAAATTGTAGGTTATATAATAATGCAACCAGGTCATCTCAAACAACAATCTGGAGGGTGCAGATTATATAATTATGGTTTCGTGAATGTGTATGAACTGCATTGTTGATAGCAGCCTATGGTTTCCCCGTTGCAACAGAAGTAGAACTATTTGACGAATATTTCATGCAATTATATTCCAAATATTTCCTTCGAATCATATGTTTAATGATCTAGGTGATCAAATGATTAAATAGAGTAATTAGCAATCACACTAAAAAGGAAAGTCATAGAGAAAAAAGTCATGGAATCAATAGATTATCTGAGGTATATATCAATTAGTATTATTATACTTTTTGAGAACTTTTTTTATACCAATACTAAATAAAGTTGTTTTATATAATATGATGCTTTCTGTTGTGGGCTGATGGGCCAATAACAGCCATACTCGAATTTTTCTGTTTAGTCAGGTGAAACGGATTATAGCTAAATAAGAGGAAAACATGTTTTCTATCCATCAAACGTTCAATGAACTTATCCACAACCGCAAGAAAGGATCTTACATACAGAGGCCTTGCAGTTAGTACCTAATTAATTTCCTTGGTTCTAGTTATTAACTGTCTTAAATATTAAGGTCAAATTCTGGAAGTGGTGGTACTATAGATACCATTTTAGTATGACCGCAACTAAATGATAATGAAAATGTTATTTTATACTGGAAGAGGATAGTTCTAACAGAGTTGACAGTAACAATAGTTTCTAATAGTTGAGAATGATTAACTGTAAGGATAGTTCTCAGACATTTCTAATTATGCTAATTAAACACACGTGATTGATATTAATCATAATGTGAAATTAGGTACAGAATTGGGTTTTCCTGATCTAGCTTTGGCACTGTAGGTCAAGAGTTATTAAATGTTCAAGTTATTTCCTATACTCAATGTCCATGCATTTCTTCATAAATATAATTATGTGTTCTAATTGATAATTGTACATCAGTTTCATATCTTATGGTAGAAAACATTTTACAAAAATTTGAATAGAGCAATCAAAAATCAAGGTATAAGTTTACCAATTTATTTACTGTTAGCAATATTACATCATTATGAACTTCCATGTTTTCACTGTTAACCTTTGGTACTTTAATGTAAAAAAAATGCATTGAAATGAATTACAATACATTCAAGCGACAGAAAATCTAGGGAAGTGGAAAATCACATTCCACCAAAATATTTTTTAAAAAATTATAATTCAGACTTTTTATTCACTTTCAAAGTATTTGTGACGTCTTGTAATTACTGCATAAAAAAAAAACAACTATGCATTCTCAAGAGTTTTTCAATTGCTTGACATGTGCAGTATTTCTTTTTAAGAAAATATTTTCAACCTCAACGCAATTATATTTTTCTCAAAAGTATCCTACTTGAAAAGGTTTTAGCGAGAATCTTTTAAAAATATCAAAAGGGTTCTATACATATTATCATAAATCGGAAACAAGTATTAGATAAATTAATGAAAAGAAACGCGATAAATCCATATATTAATTCAAATGGAATCATCTTCAACAATATTGCATATTTCCAATACTGACATTACTGATGACTGAAACATTTTAGTTAAGAGTTACCGCGATAGACTTTTAAAGAGACTCGTGAAGAAACTGTTATTATGTTAGCGAATAACCGATATCATATTACAAACCGTCTTCATTGACAATTTTACCGCCAATCCTTAAAGATATTGAAAAAATGTTACAAAAATAGAGCATCGATTTTTGCGTTTGAGATAATTGTTGCTACTAATAAAAGATTATATTAAATTATATTTTTATGAACCGGATCACAATAAAATAAAATATCAAACAGATGATAAAGTAATATTGTATTAAGAATCTGCGATTTATTGCGCTTTGGATTTCTATTTATATTGAATATAATACTCAAAAAACATTTAAAAAGCAGATCTTCATAGAACAAACGCTATGACTCATTTTTAACGTAAAAAAAAAGAAGTTTTTTTTACTGTTACTCCATTTTAACTCAGTAAGAACAAACGATCGTTTTCGACGGAGACCACGCACGATTGAGCTCCACGACCGGACCGACAATCATGAGTGATTCTAGCGAGATTATGGAAGTTTCGCCGACGAGACAAGCTCAAGTTGCCCCGCCTGCGAAAAACTTAGAGATACCGTAACGGGTATCTCAGCCCTGCATTTTTCTCTGCACGACGGGCGTTCGCCCAGCCCACAGAATTCCTTCACGGAACTCTACCGGATGAGCACACAAGCCATGATCAAAAGAAAGGAGGAAATAGTAAGTGAGCTTAAAACCCTCCCCCCATGCACCAGAAATGACTGCAATGAGCATAAAATTCCCACTACTTCGGTAGTAGAGGAAAATAGTTTAAAAGTCCCCCCCTCCGAAATTAACCAATAGTAAAGGAACTAAAAATAAAAAAATTATGTAAAAAACGTAAAAATAAAAGTAAGAAATCCACGGAAGAGTTTATCTTCCCTAAAAAGACAGCTAGGCCTGTCTCCCCCACCTCAACCCAGGACCCCATAGTAACGAGCAACAATTTATCAGATTTAGAACAGGATGTTGAACATCCACTCCCGACTACAAATCAAGTAACTGCCGAAGTAGTTACTCCCAAGATTAAACTTCCCCACCCCATCATGTTAAAAATTAAAAAGAATTTCAGAGAACAATTTAAAGGCATTAACGAAAAATTCACCAATATTAGAAATAGAACAGTTAATGATGTAGTTAAAATGTTCACTAACGATCACGAAGAAAATACCCAAATCTTATCCACTTCTTGGAGTCGGATAAAGATTTCGAATTCTATATTATTAAACGCAATATTGATAAACCGATTAAAGCAGTAATAAAAGGCCTCCCTAGTTCCTCAAAAATAGAAGATATAACTAAAGATTTAGCCGATGAAGGTTTCGTTATAGATAGTTGCACGCAACTTATTTCAAAAAGAACTAAAAAAGAACTCCCTTATTTTCTAGTAATTCTCCCGCGAAATGATAATAATAGCAAAATTTTTTATCTAGCCCACTTGAGTTACTTACAGGTGAAAGTAAAAGGTTACCTCGTTAGAGGAATAACCCAATGCTTCAACTGTAACAACTTTTTCCATACAGCCGCGAACTGCTTCATGAAGCCGAGATGCTTAAAGTGCGGAAAAGAGCACGCCACCAAGAACTGCCACATCAAAGAGAGGATAACAAACCCATTTTGTATTAACTGCCAGGACTTCGGTCACTCGGCATGTTATACAAAATGCCCCAAATTCCCCCAGCCTAAGAAAGGAACCGCTTTTACAGACCCAATTAAAAAGAAAAGATACGTCAGTAAATGGACCAAAGAGGGAATTTCCTTCGCTAACGTTGTTAGTGGGGAAATCCCCAGCCAAACCCCACCCGAAAATAATAATAATAAAAAAGAAGACTCCCCACGTGAATTCCTTAGCCAAGAAAACAATATTTCAGATCTAGCTCAAGTTTTAGAGCTCTTTAATTTTATTTCAAAATTAGTTAAGAAAAACTCTAAAATCCTCGATCTCCTCTCCAAATTTAAAAATTCTAATTCCGACGAAGAAAAAACCTGCCTACTGGCAGAAGCAATAATGAATAATGTCTAAATTTCCCTACTCTTACATATTTCAACCTAAAAAATTATCTTATAATTATTTTTAAAATTGTAAAATCCTCCCCTTAATTTTTATCAATACTTTCCTTTTTATTTTTAAAAATAAACTTCTAACCCACGTCCATGATTTCTCTCATAAAAGCTCACTACTATCCTCCAATCAACGATCACTTCCAAAGCCGATGTCTCCTGCACTCCCATTGGACCTCCTCTCCTGAAGTCACGCCCTCCTCTTCAAACCCAAGCTTCTAACACCAAGAACATCAGAGTTCCAGATAGAGGTTTGAAGGCTGCTGGCGCAGCCTAGACACCTTTTGACAAAATCATCCGTTCATCCGATCGTTTTCGTTACTATCGCATTTAGATTTGCCAAAACCATAAGAACAGAAAACACAATACTAAAGTGATACTAAGAAAGGAAAAAGCATTATAAGTATTAATTAAAAATAAAAAAAATACACGTTAACTATTATTTAAAAGATTTGTATCAGTTAGGAACGCATCAAGTTTATGTGAGAGTAAATGTATTGTTTGATATTTGCCTGTAAGTTTTGTGTCTATTTTATTTTAACCTTTTGGTGAAAAGAGTGAAAAGAGTACTGTTTTAAAATTAAAATGAAAAAAAAATTCTTTAAATTTCGCAATTGCTTTTTTAAGTATGGCGAAAATGTTTGTACTGCATATTCAGATATCAATTATAATAAAAAAAATATTTTAGCGTATTTGATTGCATTTAAGATTTTACACGAATTTTTAAATGAAATTAGGCTTAACAGGGAAATCGGTCTCATGCGTGCGTATCCTCTCCGAAAGCGTGGTCCTGGGGAAAAGATTCTTTCTCCTTTCATGGCCTTGAAAGGGTTAATAAAAGGTTTAAAAAGCATTTTAAAAATAATAGTTTTATTAAAAAAGATATTATACATACTTATTTACTGTAATAATTTTTATTATCACAGGCAAATACAATTTCAGTATATAATATGTAAAAAATTATTTCTTTTTAGCAAATATTTTTCATCCTAAAACAGCTTTTAAATAAAATGTCATTAAGAGAGTAAGGATAAATATTTTAAAAGCCCAACGTCTTAACATTTACAACTTTAATACTGCATCTGTGTTGTAACACATAACTGGTGTATCACGTCTTCCCCAAAGTATACAATCATTGTTCAGAAAGTAATTTTGATTTTCTTAAAAAAACGAAAGACAATTTTCTTATAGTTTATTATATTCTTATATTTTCTTTTATAGTCCATTTTTGTCCAATACCTTTTGCCATGTTTCTAGCTCAGCAACGAAAAATAAAATTGTCTTTTTTTTGGCAAAATCTAATCCAGGTAATTTTTGACATCCTCATTTAAAATCTAAAATTTTTCTTAGAAATCGCAACAAATAATTATCAGAAGGTGCAAAATTTGACAATATGGTGGGTGTGGCAATATATCTTATCCAAGCTGTAAAAGCTTTTCGTGAGTTGCCAAACTTGTATGAGGCCTTCAATAATTTTGGCGGAACACTTCACCTTTCCTATAGATCAATTTTAGCATTTTCTGCCTAAGTGAACCCTTCAGTTTGTCTAGAATTAATAGTTGTGCTGTTTAGTACATATAAGCTTTTAAAAATTTCTTGTAAATCCTACCACATAAATAGCATTACATTTTTTTAATGAATATCGGCTCTCAGAAGGCTTTGAGCTGGTTCATCTTTTTTATTCCATGATCTCTTACGTTTGACATTGTTACAGACAACCAATTCCTCGTCCCCAGGGATGATTAGATTCAAAAATGGATGATTTTTTGAGGTTTGAAATGTATTTCGCAAATCTCAAATCTCAAATTTATTTTCTTAAGAGCACGAGAAATCTATAAGTCGAGTTTTGAGATCAAACTTAGGCGTTTTAAAACATCATGAACTGTCGCATTGGATTAATTGAGTTTCTCAGCGATCTCTCGAGTTGTTATTCGAAGGTTTTCATCAATGAATGTATTTATTGTGTCTTAATCAGCTTCAACTGACCCTCCAGAACGGGGTGCATCTTCAGCATAAATATTGTCGGATCAAAATTTTGCAAACCAGTGTTTTGCATTGGCGTTTTGTCAGTGCATCTTCTCCATATACATGAGGTAATGTTCTTCTTTCCTGAACAACATTTTTACATATTCAATAGTATAAAAATAAAGCCGAATATGCTACATTTAACTTTACAGTTTTGATAGGGCACCAAGCAAACGCTACTGCCTCGAATCAATCGAACTTATTCTCAAGCAATCCTTGTTATATCAATTTTGAAAATATGTAATGGCAATATAACTAAAATGTAAAACTGGAAATGAAAAAGGCAATTATAAGATACATATTAGAGAAAAATTAAATTACTTTCTGAAAACCCCCAACAGCATATATTAACCTATCTAATATCGTACGTACACTTTTGTAGGCATACATTTTTATTCAAGCTTACAGCCAGCAATACATGATTATGAATTAAATATAGAGCTGATGTGTATTTCAATAAAATATCTATATGTACAGTAACCCACAGTAATCTTCACTAATCTATGAGTACAGTAATTTGTATGTACAGTAATATATTTATATGTACAATAATATATATGTACAGTAATCTACGTGTACAGCATTCTACAGTAATCTAAATGTACAGAAATCTACAGTATTCTAAATTTACAGTTATCTATACATACAATAATCTAAATGCACAGTTATCTATACATACAGTAATCTAAATGTACAGTTATCCATACATACAGTAATCTAAATGTACAGTTATCTATACATACAGTAATCTAAATGTACAGTTATCTATACATGTAGTAATCAAAATGTACAATCATCTATACATACAGTAATCAATATATACATAAATCTACAGTAATCTAAATGTACAGTTATCTATACATATAGTTATCTACAGTAATCAATATGTACAGTAAATCTATTCGATGCAACATGCACACTCACAGGACTATTCGATGTTATTCGGAGTAGTAGTTTAACCGAATCGAAGTTAATTAATCATAAATTTGAGTCACAAAAACAAGTTATAAACAGAAATTTAGTAATAAGTTTCAAAAATTATTGTTTTAATTAAAATATTTTCCAATGATATTAAAAGAGGTTAAATTTAACAAAATATCATCTGCATAAATATTTACATTTAAGAAATATGCGAAATAAAAATAAAACTTCAAGATATGTCATTCTTCATAAAAATTTTGTATATACAATTTTAATAAAAACAGCAATTTCAGTTATTAATTACTCCATATTAAATTACAAAGTAATTTATTATTTTATCAAGAAAATGTTCTTAGTAAAAATATAATCAAATGAAGAACTTTTTTCAATAATTTCACATTTAATTATTAAAATAAAATAGCAATGGAATTTAATCAATCCCCTACGCACTCAACGTGTTTAAAAATGACTGGAGAAAAAACATTTACATTTTAGAAAGAATAATATCGCAAAAAGATTGATAGTGCTGACGTCATTTTTCAAATATTTTGATTAACCAATGAGCATCTTTGCTGATTTAATAGTTCAGATAAATGATGGAAGTTTGCATTTCGTCTTCGAAGGATGAATGCAGAATGGATAAAAAAATTAATATATTTATATTCTCAGAGAAATTTAGCGTTTCAATATTTCCCCCTTTACTTCTCTCTTTTTTTTTCTTCTCTTCTTTCATTAATTCAGCAAACTCCGCAGTTTCAAATTTTTAATATCGAATTTCAAAATAACTTCGATAAATCAATTTCGATGCTAAAGTTCTTTGAAAGCAACGAAGATGTCAATTTTCTAAGAGAGCATTGCATTCTGAATTAAGACATTTAGTTTTCTCTCTTCACGCTTGAGAATTAATTTATCAAACCAGGCAAACAAATAATCTTTAATGAGATTAAATACAAATGGAAAAAAATATTTAAAAAAGAAAGGACCATTTTTATTTTTATATCAACCACTCAGTTGAACTTTCAATGCCTATTTGAGACGATCATTTAAATCTCAAATGTGAATAATAATTTAATAAATATTTCACTGGAGCAATAAACTTAAAGATCGTATGTTTAGGGAAGAAAAATTCTTTTACATATTCATTCGTGATATTTCGGTAGTTAGGCAGTTCCACATCACGATTTTTTTTAAATAAATCTCATAACATGAAGCAACATAAACTGAATTAGTGTAAATTATAAATTATTTACTAGTGTATATATTATATACACTCATGAAACGGCAAAGTAATACAACGGACTGTTAGAAGTCGGTTTCTTCAAGGATAGATCCGTGTATGTATGCCCTTGCACAGACTCCAAACCATGCGATTCGTAACTGTGAAGCCAGGGTTTACTGGAGGACGAAGTGGAGATCTGTTGTGTCAAGCATCGCTATCAACTATGCCTAACTGTTGTCATAAGTGGGCAAAAGAAGGTACTGCCGCAAGGAGATAGGTTTCTACAAGGTAACGCGGACTACTGAGAGGGAAAAACATTGTGTTTTGGCGTATGGTTGGGGTTCATTGTACTAATCAAAGAGCGTCAATTTGAACTTCAATTGGCATCACAGGGACACAAAGAACTGCTACAAATCGGTAACTTCACGGGCAGCTCCGGGCCAAGGGCCATGTAGTTTGTCTCCCTAAACTCCAAACCATTGTGTTTCGTAACTTCAATGATGCCAAGATAAGGACCCCTGGAGGATAGAGTAGATCTGTTGTGTTTCCAAAGATAAATCAATTCTCCCCTGATGCCAGTGATGGTCATGTGTTGGTCAAAAGAAGACCAGAAGAAATTCTACAACCATTCTATCCTTGACCTTGACTTGCGAGACCTGTTCCTGGGACAGCAGGAACAAACTCGTGGTTATTCCAAGAAACCTGAATACAAAATTGTACATCAGTCTGGTGATTCAACCTATTTTGCTGCGATTTACAAACATTATTCAAGAATGTGTTTTCTGACTAGATATTGAGCCCCCTTATATCACACTGCTGTAATCCAATATATTCTACAAAGGGTTGCGTGTATGTGTATGCAAAATGAATTCAGGTTCTCTTTGAAGTTTTTATAACCACTAGTATATCTAAAGTTCATCCCAGTCATTAAAACTAAAATTTTTATTTATGCATAATGCAACTTTATTTTGCATAACTTTTAAAAATTATTATTGTAATATAATGAAGAAAAACTAAAACATTTTTTCTTTGATTGTGAATATTTTATTATTTGAAATACAGGGATCCATAAAATAACTTCATACTTAGTACAAAGTTTTGCAAAACTGAGTATTTTTCTAATGGAGAGCTCACTTATTTTTCTTTTTAGAAAAAAACAACACTTATTCTGAAAGAGAGTGAAAAACTTAGCTACAAATCAACAGATTCAAAGTTAAATTCTAAATTTAAACAAGAACAGCTCCTAAATTTTAGTTAGCAAATTCATGCAAAATACACAGGATTTCTCACACAGCTATAAACATTTTAAGGCTAATTAGAGCAATGTATTTAATTAAAAAATATTTCTCAACAAGAAGGACTACAAAAACCAAATATAAAAACAAATTAAATGCAGAATATGAAATACATTTGCAAATAATTTTAATATTCCTAGACTTCAACAGCTTGTGTAAGAAAATGCACAAGCATATATACCACTTGCTAAATTCAGTGCAAGGGTAGGTGACATTTGGATCGATCTAATGGTAATGAGTAAATTATATTAAAATTTTTCAATATCAAATGCAATACGTTTCATCATTACCTTTACATAAAATACCACTAACTTGTAACATTATATATATAATAGAGAATCATAATAATTGTATACTGATCTTTATGCAATTATTATCATTAATAAATTCTACGTTAGCTTATAATTATTACGTATCACAACTATTCTAGATTTAATTGCTGTTAGATATATTCATAGTTATTATCCGCAATTAAATATAAGAACCAGATTTATTCCTGGAAGTTTAACGTAATATTGAGTTAAATCCAACAAATATTTCTCAAATCTTTGAGAACTAAACATAAAATACTCAAAAATATTTCATCATGAGTTCTTCAAAGACTAAAAATCCTCCCCTTTGTTCTTACAACTGTGGAATTTTTACTTCTTTGAAAAACGTTTGCAGAAAAATCTAAAAGGCCGCGTTGTACGACAATAAACAAAAATCCAAACAGAAGTCATGAAGTTTCAGAATTTCTGGAATTCTTTCGCTGTAGAGAACATCGGAATTTAAGGTTCCTTTGGAATTTGAACGCATTCATCTGGGTGTTTTCTCCTTCAAAAACACTGAAAATCAAATAAAAAAATTTATACTCCCTCATACTCGAAGATACAGATGTAACTAAGTGTATTTACTCATTTTATAGTTGAAACTAAATAAGAATTTAATTATTTTTGGTTTCTATTAATTTTTTTCTTATATGTATTGTTTACCATTTCCGATATATTTATGCTACTTAAGTCTATTTTATGCCATTTTTAACACGCTTTTATAAGTTTCACCTGTATGTAATTGAATCTTTAGACTCGATTTTTACCCACTTTAAAAGGTCAGAATAATTCTAAATTTTGCACACTTGTTAAGGACCGATGACTACATAATAATTTCAAAATTTTGTTCCATTTTCCTGATCAGGATCGTCAAAAAAATCGATTTAAGATATCCGACTACCCTAAAATCGGGGATTTGGTCAAGAATTGACAATTTTTTTTTATGATTCTATTTTTTAGACCAACTTATTAGCTTTATAAAATTACCAAGTTTTTTATTTTTCGTTCACTAGAACAAAAGTTACAACTGTTTTAGTAAAAGCAGATGACACTTCCGGTTGGTAACAGCCGACCGGAAGTGACATTCTGAAACCAAAACTGAAGTTTTTTTTCGGAATCTTTTCTTTTCCACTTTTTTGAAAAATATATTTTGAACTAAAGTATATTTTAATATTTTTGCCATTTTTAAACGCTATTAAAAGTTTCACTTATTTTTCTTTATAAAATAAGTTTTCACATCTAGCAATTTCAGGATATGTGTTTATTTACTTCTTAACGTTTGTTATTACTGCTAACTTTTTTCATTCTAGTTTTTACTGAAATAAGTTCATTTTGATTTTCGTATTTTATAAAATTACTTATTTAGTATTCTTTAAGTTTCCGCCATGGGACATGAACGAAAGAGACGTCAGGAGAAGCGAAAGTTTCATGGGAATTTCCGCACTGCTCAAAAAAAAGTTAGTGAAGGAAGTATTAGTTCTGAAAAATTGGGAAGAGGATTAAGTGACACTTTATTTAATGTTGATTCGAAACTCTTTCTGGTAATAGGATTTTCGACATCGAAATACTGATGTCAATATTCTCTATTCTTTCTTGTCCTGTTTGTTACAATCAAGAACTGTACTTGATTGAAGACTCAAGACTTGGTTTGCAGTCAAATTTATGTCTCAAGTGTAAGAACTGTTCATTCACAAAAGGATTCACTTCCACATCAAAGGTGAATAATTTAAATATTATAAACCTTCTTTTTGTCTTTGGAATGAGAATTATTGGCAAAGGATTTTCAGCTGGAAAGAAACTGTTCAGTATGCTTAATATTCCTTATCCGGCAAAATGTACATACAGACAACATGAAATTAAGTTGCTGCATGCTTCGTCACAAGCTGCAAACAATTCTATGTTGGAGTCAGCAAAATCCATTGCAGAATGTTCAAATGAGTGTGGCGTTAGTGTAGATGGTACATGGCAAAAACGTGGCTACTCTTCATTGAATGGATGCGTTTCGACAATTTCTGTGGACTCTGGAAAAATATTAGACATTGAAGTGCTCAGTCAATATTGCCGAGTGTGTACGAAAACACCGAAAAAACATCGGGATTCTCCAAAAAATGCGTAGTGTCACATTTTTGTAAAATTCACAAAGGATCAGCGTCTAATATGGAAACTGTCGGTGCTTATAGGATTTTTGAAAGGTCTGAAGCAAACTGCAGTCTTCGATATACGTCTTATTACGGGGATGGGGATTCAAAGGCGTTCAATAATGTGAAAGACATTTATGGTTATGATAGCGTAGTTAAATATGAGTGCATAGGACATGTGCAGAAGAGAGTTGGCTCTCGTTTACGAAAGCTGAAAAAATCTACAAAAGGCTTAGGCGGAAAAGGTATATTGACCGACAAATTCATCGACACACTTCAAAATTATTTTGGAATTGCAATTCAGAGTAATGTCGGCAATTTGTCTAACATGCAGACTGCAGTCATTGCTGCATTTTTCATTGTTGCTCCACCGACAAAAAACCCATGCATGGACAATGCCCTTCTGGATCCGATACATGGTGTAAATACCAAAAGGCCAAGCAAGAAGGAAAACTGTATAAACATAGAACAGCTGGTTTACCAAATGCTGTATTGAACACAGTGAAAACCACCTATATGGATTTATGTGACCAATCACTTCTTGAAAAATGTTTACACGGAAAGACCCAAAATGCCAATAAAAGTTTTAATGGTGTTTTGTGGAGCATAATCCCAAAAGAAACTTTTGTTGAACTTCTGACATTACAATTTGGTGCATTCTTGGCTGTATTACAGTTCAATGATGGATCTAAAGGGATTCTTTCCGTGTTGGAATATTTACACATCCCAATGGGTTATTTCATTCTGAAGGGATTTTCAAAGGTTGATGACGAAAGAATTGTCGACTCGCAGAGACATTCATTGCCAACTACAAAAAACAAGAGAAAAAACTCAGAGGACTTAAAAAAAGGAACTGTGCATTATCTGAGAAAAAGGAAGGTGTGACGTATAAATCTGGATAATTTTAAACCTGTATGTAAGTATTAATATTTAGAAAAAAGCATTTAAAACTTTAAAATGTGTTTTACTCAAAATGTGTTTTTTCAGAAAATGTTCAAACGGGGACAAGGATTGCTGAAAAAGTTTTGAAAATAATTTACTGAAATTTCTTGTGTATGTTCTGTATAATAGTAGAATTGTTTTTTGATTTTCAGATTTTTAAATCACTGCATTATTACAAAATTTACAGTTCCTTATGTGAATATAACTACTGTTTTTTTAAGCAATTTCGTATAATAACTAAGATAAAGTGCTCTATTTTTTGTAAAAATTAAAATATCTCTTATCCTGAAGATTATTTCAAACATGAATAACAAAGCAACATATCAAAATTGAAAAATTGAGGATTTGTTCATAAAATTTTTTTACAGAGCGGGCCCCGTTTATGTAATTTTTTGTAAATTTTCACCAGTTTTTCCCAATTTTCATACTAATAAAAAAATTTCTATTTTTAATTTTAGGATTTTTTTCTTAAAATATACCAAATAAATCTAAAAATCACAAAAAAATCCCCATATCTCTATTTTTTCAAAAAAAAGTTGTCGCAAGTAGTCGGATACCTTAAGGATTTCGAGAATTGGCAACTAATTTATTATATCGTTTCCAGATTTGGTAATGAAACGCCTATACCATTTCCAAATTTGGCGACTAATTCCAGATATGCTGACCAAAAGACCCTACTCCAGTGTTTCTCAAACTGTGGGGCGCGAGCATATCGAAAATAAAAGATTTAAAAATAATTAATTTACTGGAATGAATTAAAACAAAATACTCTCAGACATAATAAAAAATGCACTTTTACTCTGATATAATTTATAGGCGCGCGGGCGCGATATTAAGTCAACAAAAATAAAAACTTCTTCAGTACCTAATTATTTATCTTTGATCCTATAACCAAATAAAAACTTTTATTTGATTTGCCGTAATCCCATGATGAGAGATTTTTTTACTACGTTTTCTGTTTAAACCTAACATGCAACTCTTTCAGAGAAAAAACAGATCCCAGACGCAGAATCGAAAAAATTTAGGTACATAAAAAATTCATCACCGTCATTAATTTTGAAATACTGCACATTATAGCTATAATCTGTTTAACCTTCAAAGTTATTGGTACAGTTAGTTATGACCCCTCTCTTATGTGTTTGTTTCTCATTTAGGGAAGTTGTAAGTAACGTATTTCTCTGTTACGCTTTTTTCCATGCAAAAGAGTTTTATATTTGGAAAACCATGGAGAGCACACACCTTGAAGAATTACTTGGCCAAGAATTATTTTTACGAGTATTCTATACACATAAAGCATAACGCTAAAAACGTTTCACACAATTTCGTATAATCATAATGAATACACTTTTTACCCGGAAGTGGTCGCGCGGGACGCATAGATTACGAAATCGTTAATTCTGGCAAAACTGTTTAATTGTTACCAAAGAAAAATTGAAAAGTCCTTGAAAGTAGGTAAGTAAACTTTCTCTTAATAAAATTATTCACTAGAATCACGATTTGTATCATGTACAATAAAATAATTTAAAAAGAAAGGATTAGGGTGACTCAATAACCCCGCTCGACCGTATCGAGTGCGCGCCTGCTCCCGGGTTAAAACATGTTGAAATCTTTTCGCTTTAAATATTAAGTATAATGCAGTTATTCTTCATCGGAATTTTATATTATTGTTCATTATTTAACATCAAATATAAATGTTAATTCTATGAGGCTTAAAATTACCATTCGCTTAAAACTAATTATAATTTGAGCAACCATTTTAAAAAAATCATTTTACATTTTTGTAAACATTGTAGAGCCTTTGGCTTAGCACTCCTTACAATTCAGCTATTATATCAATAATGTTTATTTTCTTATAAATGAACTCGGGCAAACAGCGGGCACTGCAGCCGGTATACTTTTAATGTATCAGTGCTGCACAGAGTATTTTATAACTAATTAATTAATACTAAATTAAGAACAAATTTAATAAGTATTAACGACTTCCATGGGCTTGTCTTGCAAAGCAGAGTTTTTATAAGGAATGCTTATGATTAGAAATTGACCCTCTGAGTTATTTTTCTATATTTAGCAGATATCTATATTTTGTCTTCTAAGCAGCCACCGCATTTTGCAATATGTTCAATTTAAAAATTAGAGAAAGGAAAAATAACATAATAATTATCCTATTATTTCATTTATTTATTTATTGCTTAAAAGTAGTATACAAAATTTAATACTTATGTTACTCATTTGTATGGTTTATAATTAAGATCGCCTATTGTAGCTTTAGCGTCAAAGTGCATTATTATTGCATTCAGTACATTATTAATGTATAAGGGGGCGCGATAAAAATTGTGATCGAAAAGGGGGGCGCCAGTATTGAAAGTTTGAGAAGCACTGCCCTACTCCTTTAAAAGGTGCAACCCTAAAAATAAAAACGTTTGTTATTAATACAAATAAAACAAAAAAGTTTCCATTATGCGAGAAAGGAAAAAAAACTTTTGCATGTGGATAAAAATAATTTATGTTCTAACTGCTAAATATTTTTATTTTTATAAAGAAATGCATTTAGAAGTGATGATACAGAATCACATTATAGAAATACGTTTAAGGTATCCGACTACGCTCGGAATCGTGATTTTAAAAAAGCGCATAAATGGATAATTTTCATGATATTTAGTGTCACTCAGACTAGAATACATACATAAAATTGTTTTAAGGACATTTTTTGAAAAATTATTCTAATATAATATTATTTTGCCTGTATATAGCTCAGACCTCTTTACAGAGGTTCAACTAGAATTTTTGAAAAAGTCACATTGTTTTCAGATTTACCACCAATTGAAATAATTATTCGCGTTTTTTTCTTAAAATTTCTCCCCTATGATGTTGTAAAACATGGATAAACCCACTTCTAAGTTATATATTTCAAAAATTCCAGTTGAGCCTCTGTACAGAGGTCTGAGCTATATACAGGCAAAATATTATTCTAATAGAAGCATTTTTCACAAAAGGAGAACATTTGGTAAAAAGATTATTCTAAGTTAATTTTTCTCCAAAATTTTGTATTTAAATAAATTGTTTTTGTCAAAGTGTCCTTAAAACAAATTTATGCATATATTCTATTCTAAGTGACACTAAACATCATGAAAATTATTCATTTATGCGCTTTTGAAATTCATGGTTGCCTTAAAAGGTCATAAATTTATGTTCTAACTGCTAAATATTTTTTATTTTGATGAAGCAATATGTTTAGAAGTGATGATACGAATTAATATTATAGCAATACGTTTAAAAGGTGATAAAATGATTGACATTTAATATTTTTTCTTAAAACACTTTTATTGGTTAGACCTGTATCTATAGAAATGGAATCCTTGAAATATAACGATATGGGACATACGAGGCCCCATAAACGGAGAATAAATACCCTTCAGAACTATTAATTAATATCCATTGAAGAACAATACTAATTCCAGCAGCCACATAATTCTGGCTCTAATTATCAAACTCCGGGATAAATTCACCAAAGAATAAATGATAGTTTTAAAAACTAAAGAAACAGACTTTTATTGTAGATTGAACGAAAAAATGAAAAATAAATCATAATTTTTAAAAAAAACTATAAAAACACGCCTTTATAGTGTGTGTGGGGGGGAATCACACTAAAAAGTAAAAAGATAATTCTTAATATAAAAATAAAATGATTAACCAGAAAATTATAATGTTATTGTGGTAAAGGCGTGGGGTATGCTTTGTGCTACATTTTTAAACTAACCCATCATTTCGTAATATAACAATTAATATAGAGCACCCTACACTTTTACCACAATGATTAATTTTCTCGTTACAGTGTTTCTCAAACTTTCAATACTGGCGACCCAATTTTCAATCATAATTTTTGTCGCCCCCCCTGTACAACAATAATAAACTTACTGCAATAAAAATGCACTTTTTGAGAGAAAGACGCTAAAGTTACAATACCATCTTAATTACAAACCGTACAAATTAATACGATAAGTATATTAAATTTTGTGTATATGGAACTTTTAAGTAATATATATTTTAAGAAAATTACTTAAAATAATATATATTACTTAGAGAATTGTGTTATTTTTCTTTCTCTAATTTTTAATTTGGAACAGATAGCAAAATGATACATTTAATTAAATATTTATTTCCTTCAGCATTCATTTCTCAAAGTACAAATGTCATTAAAAAAATAGTCTAGTCAATGTTGCTCTCTATCATATCCATCACATCTGGCATTATAGGGTACGTTTGCATGAGTCTGAGCAACCTATCGGACGTCTGCGCAAAACATGTAAAAATGCTTTTCCTCGTACAATTCCAGTCAGTTTTGGTCGACTCGATACTCCTATAGCTACCGAATCTAGCTTGAATGTACATTTTTTTTTAAATTTACACGTTAATTGTAATTCAGGGTAATTAAGTATTTACGGTAGTAGATTAAAACAATATCATACATACATTTTTAAGTCGTAAGCAAACATTGGATTATAATAAAGAATCAACAAGTACACATACGAACGAGCATGGTTCCGAAAATTAAATCAAGGCGATATTCTCAAAAATACTTGGATTTACCACTACTGAAGTAAATGATGGGAAAAAAAGCCCCAGCTCGATATGTGTTAAAACTTACAAATCTGTAGAACAACATGTGAAAGTTGTTTTTAAAACATGTAAAATCATTTAGCTATGTTGGCAAAGAATTTTAAAAAGTATTTTCTGGATGAGGACAGCTTGGTAGCAAGTTACGAGTGGATTAGGGATCTATTTCAAGATACTCTCTAGAAGGGCTCTCAACTTCCGAAGAAGAAATCTTCATAGATTTCACATCCAGTGAAAAATTAAAACGTAATTTTGTAATAAATCGCTCTTTGAATTTGGGGTAGAGGTGGATGAAGAATTATCTGTACTGAAAACAAAAGCACTTCGTATACTATTACCATTTTCAACATCCTACCTTTGTGAAACCGGATTTTCTGCGGTGGATGCTTTGAAGACAAAATATAGATCTCAGCTAAATATAGAAAAATAACTCTAAGTGTCAATTTCTGATACTAAACCTTCCTTTGAAAAACTTTCCTCTACAAGACAAGCCCGTGGAAGTCCCTAATAATTATTAAACTTGTTCTTAATTTAGTAATAAGATTGATTGATTGAATATTAACGTCGCACTGTTCAGCTGCACGAGGGCTTTTGACGACGGACCACGTAATTTTGAACCATGGTCAAGTGACGTGGATGACACCTGAGCTAGTACCCCTCTCTCCTAACTACCACACCACACCAACGGGAGGACGTTTCAGGTCTCGACAGATTTAACGTGCATCGCTGCCCTACACGGCGGGTCTTTAGTGGTACTGGGCTCGAACTCGTGACAAGGCAAACCACGATCTGACACCTACACCACTCGGCTACCGCGGCCAAATTTAATAATAAGAAATTATTTATAAAATAACTTCTTCAGTACTGATACATTAAACGTATACTGACTGAAACACCGACTCTTCGCACGAGTTCATTTTTTTTTTAAAGTAAAACATTATTCTTGATATAATAGCTGAACTGGAGAGTAAAACTGCGTGCACGACATTGTATACAAAAATGTAAAATGGTTTTTTTTAGATAAATGCTATAATTGTAAATAACTGTTTAAAAGAACTGTAATTTTAAACCTCACAGAATTAACATTTAGAATTAATGTTAAGTAGTGAAAAAGAATATAAAATTCCGATGAAGAATAATTGTGTTACTTTTTAACATTTAAAGCGAGAAGACTTCAAAATGTTTTAACCCGGGAGCAGGCGCGTACTCCATACTAACGCTAATGGTAGTGCGGGGGGACTCAGTCATCCCACTCATTTGCTTATAAATATTTTTACTGTACACGATACAAATCGGAATTCTAGTGAATATTTTAATTTATAGAAAGTATACTTACCTTCTTTCAATTACTATTCAATTCTTTGATGATTTGAGAAAAAATCCAATAAAACTGAACTAAAATGATTCAAAAGTACAAGACGATAATAAAGGACGCAAATCAGAGACACTTTTCACAAAAATTACAGAAATGTTAAATCAATCAATTCTTTTCCAAATATCGTAAAACTCTATTATTTACAATTTCCCTAAGCGAAAAGCAAACGCATAAATCTAATATTGAATAACCATACCATAAGTTTGAAGGTCAATCAAATGATTAGCAAACGTACTATGCAGCCTGGCTGAAAAGTGAATCATGTCTTCCTTTTCTTTTTCTACAACTAATGTACAGTATTTCAATAATAATGACAGTGATGAATTGCTTATCTTCTTAGAATTTTCCTCAGGGTCTGGGTTTCGTTTTTTTTTAACGAGTAATATTTTATGTTAAAACGTAATTAAAAAAATCTCTCATTGAGGAAATACAGCAAATTAAACAAAATGTTTTTTTTTTCTTTAATTTGGTTTTGGGATCAAAGATAGCTATTTGATGACGGAAAAAACCAGATAATAAACATAAATTATGTCAGTGTTGTTGTGTGTATTTTTTATTATGGAAGAAAGCGTTTTGTTTGACTTCTCATTCCGGTTATTTTTTTTTAAAAAAAATCTTTAAATTTTCGATATGCTCGCGCCCCCCTTTTAGGGTCATCGCGCCCCCTCAGGGGGCGCGCCCCACACTTTGAGAAACACTGCGTTAATCATTTTATTCTTACATTAAGAATTATTTTTTGTTTTTACTTTTTAGTTTGATTCAATATAAAAGCGGGATTTTTAGTTTTTTTAAACTATAATTTATTACTTAAATAAAATACATATTCGAAATTATACGTGTTAACATTATCTTAAAAAGTATTAAAATTAATGCGAGAATGACTAAATTTAGAACCATGTTATAAAAAATGGTTATAAAATAATAAATTTTTGATATTTAGTGTCAGTTTTAAATTAGAATATACATATAAAATTGTTTTTAAAATATAACAGGAGAAAAAAATTTTAATGCAATTTTTTGCCAAAAACTGAAGAAAGCAATACTTTTTTTCCAAGACATTCTTCTTTTATTAAAAACGCTTCTATGGTAATAATATTTTGGTCACATATATCTAGTACTACTTCACTTTGATTCGTGAATATATATGTACCTAAACTTAGATTTTTGAAAAAAATCTCTATATTTTCATAGCAACGATCTATTGAAATAATAACGAGTGTTTCTTGCTAAATTATCCCTACTCTGATGTAATACAATATATATAAATCTACCTATATGGTTCCAAAATCCTTGTTCAATCTCTTACAAAAGTATTGGCAATACATGGCTAAATACTATAATTATTATTATATCATTTTTCATAAAAAGAGAATATTTTGAAAAAATATCATTCTTTACTCATGTTTTGCCAAAACATTGTCTTTAAATACTTGTTTCTTGTAATAATATTCTTAAAACAATTATTTATTCGAATTCAACTGATTCTAAATATCTAAAAATTCTCTAATTACAGTAGAACCTGTTTTTTGCGGTCTCTTTTTGTGCGATTTTTTGGTGCTTTTTTTATGCGGTGTATGCATTTCAATGGCTTTGGCACCACTGTAATGTTTTCTTTCTATTTACTAATGGCGTAACGGAGAATGTTAGGCACTCTCTCTCCCTGAAAATCTGGTTTCGCCTTTAAATTTTTATAAATTGGGTAAATACATATTTAGCGTTAATCAAGCCTAGGGCCCCTAGAGTCCTGCCCCCCCCCGCGTGGCAGGACTCAATGACTTTGGTGCCACTGTAATGTTTTCTATCTATTTACCAGTGGTGTAACGGAGAATGTTAGGACCCCCTCCTCCTTCCTAAAAGTCATGTTTTGCCTTTAATATTTTATAAATTGGATAAATACGTATTTAGCGTTAGTCAGGCCTTGGGCTCCTAGAGTCCGCCCCCCCCCCTGATACGAGGGTGTACGTAATGACACTGAAATGTAGACACTTTTAGACGCTCTGTTCATTTGTTATAAACATTCTCCCAGAAATGCGCATTCAGTTGCTTTTTCTCAAC
Source organism: Trichonephila clavipes (assembly GCA_019973935.1). Lineage (NCBI taxonomy): Eukaryota > Metazoa > Arthropoda > Arachnida > Araneae > Nephilidae > Trichonephila > Trichonephila clavipes. Next base: position 54,900 of record BMAU01015913.1, read on the forward strand.
GCTCCAGCATCCCGCGCTTGATTGAAAACGAAACTTTTAATGGCAGTGACATTATGAATAATTTGACAGATAATGAAGACGGACAAGAAGAACTGTATTCTTTGAGAGCGGATAAAAATATGCACAGGGATCCAGCTTTCCAAAAAAATGGAAAAGCATTTTCTTAAAATAGATACCAATTAAGAAAAGAGTATAAAATTCCAAAAAGGGCTTCAATCATGTATATCTGGTTATCATGACATTTACAAGCAACTGACCACCCGTCCTTCGTCACAAAAACTTATTTCTTACCTTATGTTGCCAAAAAATAAATCAATTGAAATTGTACCTTCAAGTGACGAAAGTGATTTTAAGCTTAATCATTACAGGATTTTGGATTACGATGAGTAGCACTGAGTTATGTATGTTCATTTTGAAAACTTATCCATGTATACAATGAGAAACAACATGTTTTTAAAATTTTCGAAGTGTAATATTTAATTTTTTATTTTGTTATGGGGTTACTCTTACATAAATTTTGAAAATAATTGGCATATCTTATGAATGCGACTTTTTTATGCGGTCCCTATCCACCGCATAAAAAAGTTTTTTGTAGTATTTCCACGAATTAATTTGTTTTATGTAAGAATTTATGAAATTTGTAAATATTGTTTTGTGCGTTTATTGTTATGCGGTCTCTATCTACCACACAAAACCAGTTTCAACTGTATATGCTTTTTCTAAAACACGGTTCCGAACACATATTCATATACCTTAATTAATTATTTTTTTGCTGTCAAGAACTAAAATAAGTTTTTTTATATTATAATATTGTGCACATTTTCCCACATATAATTAAATTCTGAATGAGAGGATTTCTAATACATAAAATGCCGGCCATTCTCTACTTTAAAGAAACTCTAGATCAATAAAATTGGAAACAAAAAGAGAAAAATATTACTATTTCGTTTCGCTCAAAACTTGAAAAAGTACGTCAATAAATCAATTTCTGTCATGTGTAAATACTTAATGCATTATATATTTTAAGAACAAAAGAAGAAACTACAAGACCTAAGTCAAGTAAATGCCATGCACTTTTTGAAGTTGTTCCGTTCAGGAGTTAATCTCAAAATAACACTCCCATCGGCTCGAAGTACTTCAAACCCAACCCAGCTTGTGTTGTAGAGCAGGTAATGAGATTTCATTTCACTTAGCATTTCTTCCGTTAAAAAGGATAACTTAATTATACTCCGCGTAAGTAATTCGTTGTCCTGGAAACTGTTTCTTTCCAGCAATAAAGAACCACGTGTATTGATTGATATATATAAGGTATGGTCTCACTTCTCAATGATTTTTGCTACCATACAACAACGGTAGAAAAATTGAGATTTGTTTTAATTCAAAAGGATTACCCGAAAGTTATTAATAATATTAATTTTTAAATTAAAAAAAGTGTTTAATATATATGGAAACTATATATATATATATATATATATATATATATATATATATGAAAAAATAATATTCTTTTCAACCATTACTTAACATTTATATATATATATATATATAAATGTTAAGTAATGGTTGAAAAGAATATTAATTTTTCTCAGAAATTGGTATAATATAAACACGTGAACATAATGATTACTTTACTTAAAAAAATTATTTTGAATAACAAATTTGTTCTGAGTTTTGTAACTGGCAAGAAAAGGTGAATAGTACAATTCTTTCACAACATTTCAGACTTTTTCAACATTAAAATATTTTAAAAGAACACCTTATCATCTTATATTGTTTTTTATCTATAATAAGTAGAATAAAAAAAAGTAAGTAAATTCATGCAGAGGTCAACTAAGAAAAATTTTATTTTAGTCACTTTTTATCAAATAATTACAATTAATATAAATATACATATGCATATGACAGAATCACAATATTAAGTGGCAATTACTTTTTATTATTTATCATTAAAGTATAGTATTGTCATCTAAAACAACCGTGTTTATAAAACGGTTCAACTAAATGCGTTAAAACGTTCGAAAAAAAATCTTTTAAAGTTTCGACCCAAGTCTTTTGGCGCAGCTTGGCCATAGTTGGCCTTTGCGCCATTAAATTTTACAGTCACTCACTCACTCGACCCAAGTCTCTAAAATTGAAGTCAACGTGACTGTACCTGTAATTCTTTAAATACTTACTTTCAGTCTATTAATTTTAATTAATTATAGTTTAATTATAGTTAATAATAGTTAATTATAGTTAATCAGTTAATTTTTATTAAATATAACTAAAAATTACTGTATTCTCATACAAAATAATCGTGTACATAAAATTTTAGCTCAATTGAGCAGTTCAAAATGTATTTTATTTACGATTGAATATTCGAACAAGATATATTTAGGGAGGTTTGAACTATTTGTAGAAACTGAAAAACCAACCTTATTTTTATTTTGAAAAATTTTGATATGAGCATTATTATTAACAACTTTATATATGGTTTTAAACTGAAACAAAAAGTATTTATTATTCTTTGTTTTACAGACTGATTATTGCTTGGTTTTGATTAAATTTTTCTATTTGTATAAACACAAACAGAAAAAAAGCCATCAAATGTTAGTGATTTGTTGTCTATAAAATTTAACCACTCTGTAAAAAAAATCATTTTAGCACAATGTAGTTCAAATGGACCCAACAAATATAATTATCAGGTTGCTCTTTGCATTAAACAAAGAAAATCTTTCAAAAATAAATATGGAATTATTACAACACTTTAATTTTTGAGCTAATTTTTAATTAAAAATATAATTTTTCAGGTTATTTGAAATATTCCGTAATGCTACAAAAATTTCAAATATACTTAGAATACAGTAATACCTCAACTTTCGCGAGCCCGGAGTTACGCGATTTTCAAATGTCGTCGGTTTCAATGACTCTCAATGGATCAATGAGTCATCAAAACATACAAAGCTTAGTATACGACACAATTATTTGCACATCTGTATATCCCTTTAAGACCCAACCCGCACGATCGTGCGGGTTAGACGTTCTTGCACATTTTTGCTTCTGTAATAATCGTGTGTAAAAAAATCCCGAAACCAACGATTGAGCGTGCTTGCAGAAGGTGTAAAGTATCATTTTTTTATGGTTGTAGTCCATGTTTTACTTTTAGCTGGCAATCTAACATTATTTTCAAATACAACGAAAGCACTTATTTTTTATCTGTCGTAAAAATGTTATAATCAATATATTTCTAATTTCTTGGATACAAATTTTTGTATTAATGTTTATATAATTGTAAAACAGAAAAAATAATTATTATACTCTATTAATGTGGCACCTAGGGTTCGGGATTTCGTTACCCGCACAATCGTGCTGGTTGGGCGTTATTTGAGTCACTGCAGCTGTAAAGGTAAGTACTTACCATGCGAATTTCCTTTTCTGTTTCAATAATTTTGATGATTGCCTGCTTAAAAATGAAATATATAGTAATGTAATTAATACCAAATTTTCTTGGGGGTTGCCATGGATGTGTCCCTTTTTTCTTTCTCTCTCTTTCTCTCTCTCTCTTGCGACTAATTTTCTTTTCCATACATTTGTGGAGCAGTATCGCATTTTTATCCACTCTACAGATGTCTGCATCCATATCTCTTTCCTCCCCTCCCCCAAAAAACTCTGGGTTTTCCGGTAGTAGTTAGTATGTGTGGTTTAAATATATATATATATATATATATATATTATATATATATATATATATATATATTAAATAATAAAATTTTCTGATACATTTTACTATTTTTCATGGAATACTGTGTTAACTTAATCGAAAACTTTTTCAGATGTCTAAAAGAAGAAAGAATTCTCACAGAAAAAATTTTTCAATTGATGAATAGATCAGATAGAACTTAGATCAGAACTTAGTGATCTTTCGGATGATGACAATGTTGCAAACAAAACATATGAATCGCGTATACTGGAAGGAGAATCAAGTTCAGATGAGAGAGATCAAGAAACACAAGGGAATATTTGAAATGCAAAGTCAATTTTTGATCCTTCTTTACCATAAAAGTCTCTTGAACACATTCATTACATTGATTTAGCTGTTGCAAATTCTTGCAATATCATATAAAATTTCTCTAAAAATGAAAATAGATCGCTTAAAATTTAAGTTAGAGATAGTTGAAGCGTTGTCAGCCTCTCCACCTACTCACAAAAGTATTTTAAATGATGATGAAGATAACAGTGTTGTAATTCCACTCGCAAAAATATCGAAACGTTATAATCCACCTGCTGTTCATATCATGGCTTTTATCCTGCTCATTTCAGGGTAAAAGGCTTGACATGTATAGCCGTTTTTGATGTGTTGATGACATGTCAAGGCCTCACAAGTGCAGATTTGAAAACTACGAAAGCAGTTCGAAAACATGTTGTGAAAAATGCAATGGTTATATATACTTGTCAAAAACAAAACAAAAGATTTTCGCAGTAAATAAGTAATTAATTAATAAAAGAGTTAATTTTCATCAATAATTTACTTAATTGTAACAATTTTAGTTGAATTAAGATTGTTTCTTCTATCAACTTTTAGAGCTAAAAATGTATAACTCGTAAAATTTCACGAACCAGTTTCACAGATAACGCCCAACCCGCACGATCGTGCGGGTACCGTGTACATTCCGGGGGGGGAGCGGGATTTTTAAAATTATTTTTCCCAATGTCATTGGGGTCCATATAGTATTAATAACCAGAAGAATTTAATATTTGAAGATAAAAATAATTCAGGTCTTAAAGGGTTATAAGGGTGAGAACAAACAACTATTTTCTGTTAACCCTTTATCTACCGACGGTACTTATAAGTACTACTCACTTTAAAATAACATAGAATAAACATTTTTACGAATATTCTGATGATACTTAGCACAAATATTCTTTGAAATCCACTCTTTTAAGATATATGGCAACACGGGTTCTATGATGAGTACTTTAGTGCAAAACCCCGAATAGTTTCATAGCAGAAATTGCGTTTTCAGTGGATTGCGAGATTATCATTTTTGTCCCGAAAAAATAGTTAATGTCAAAATTGTAGTGTCTTATTTTTTTGTATGTTAATGAAGAAAACGATTTGACTATTTATTTTAAGTGAATAGGGTATATAGTTAATTTTACAGTTGAATATCTTTAATTAATTAATTAACGGATTAAATTTTTTAAATTTGAGTGTTTTGTTTTTGTACCTCCCTTAATTTTCAATGTAGGTTATCCAAAAAAAATATTTCAAGGAAACACCTGCAGTAAATCATCATGCGGTAGATAAAGGGTTAAAGACTTTTAAAAACAAGAATAATCTGACAATCTTAGAATGAAGTCTCACAAAATACTTCTAATAACGCCTATAAAAATCTGAATCCTTTTTTTTTCATAACTGAAACTCAAGTGGAATCAGTGCCAGAGCCTAATAAGATTGGTGTGATGAAGAGGACTGATGTGATTGAAGAAGTTTTCAATCTTGCCAAGCAAATGAGAATTCAGAAGTTCTTAGTAATGACGTTCAAGATGTGCTGGATCAAAAACTGACAATTGATGAGCCCAGAGAAATGCATGAGCAACAGCTAGACATGGGGAAAACTTAAGTGTTTATACCAATTCAATCAGAAGATAGAATGACGGCTGGAAATTGGACAGAATGCCTCGGTTTAATTGAAAAAAGGGTTACAAATTTTACAAAATGTAGACTCTTACAAAGAAAGTAATTTTACAACAAAACAAAGAATAAATAAATAATTGGTCTGTTTTAAAGAAATTTTTCGGCAAAGAAATTCTTTCAGCTGCAGACTTCTCTTAGTTAGATTTTGTAAAACCTCCTACATCAAAATAACTTATGTTAGTATTTTTGTTTTTATGTTATCTAGGTTTTACATGTTTTTTTTTCTAAATTATTAGTTTCTTTCGCCTCCGATAAACTAAAAATACTTTAAATGTATTTATAGACGAAATTATACCCCGACTTACGCGAATTTGAAGTAAGTGGTTATCACTCGGTCCCACCTATCGCATAAGTTCGGGGTATTACAAAGTTTCAAAATTGTTGATGCTAACATAGGAAAAAGTATTCTAAAATCCTTATACTAAAATTAAATATTTGGTTTATTTGGTTTATTTTTATTCAACTATAGTAATACTTTATTCCTGAATACATGCACACATTCTTAGACATAGGTGTGTATGAAATGTGAAAGAAAATTTTAATAGATCAAAATTCTCTTTATCTTGCAAATTTTATTCGAAATATTTTTTCGTGTATAATTCTTTATTTCAATATAACTAATAAACACTCTAATTTGTCTTAATTGAGAGTTTAGAATATTCCTTTGACTATAAAAGGTGCGTTTTGAGAATATGAATAAAGGAAATTGATACATAATTCAATATTTAATTCTTTTAATGTATCCGACTACGTTCGGAACCGTGATTTTGCAAAAGCGTTTAAATGGGTTTTTAATGATATTTAGTGTCACGTAGATTAGAAAACGTACACAAAATTGTTTTAAGAATATTATTACAATAAAAAATGATATAAGTACAATATTTTGACAAAAAATGAACTTAGAATTACCCATTTTCAAAACATTCTCCTTTTATGAAAAATGCTTCTATAATAATGATATTTTGCCTGTAGGGAGTTCAGACCTCAACAAGAATATTTGAAGTATATAACTTAGAAGTGGGTTTATCCATTTGTTTTACAACATAGGGAATAAATTCAAAGAAAAAAACGGCGATAATTATTTCAGTTGTTTGTAACTCTGAAAATAATGTTAATTTTTCAACAATCATAGTTGAGCCTGCGTAGAGAGGTTTGAGCTATATACAGGCAAAATATTATTATAAAAGAGGCATTTTTTACAAAAGAAAAACATTTTGAAAAACGTTATTCTAAGTTAATTTTTTGCCAAAATATTGCATTAAAATAATTTTTTTTGTCATAATGTCCTTAAAACAAATTTATACATGTATTCTAATTTAAATGACACTAAATATCTGAAAATTATCCATTTATGTGCTTTCTTAAAATCATGGTTCCTAACGTAGTTGGATAAATTAAATAGTTTAGAATATTTTTATAAGTCAAAATAAAAATTAAAAATAAATGAACACATATTCTAAATTTTTAGAAAACAGATTGCAATGTTCCAAAGAAACTTTCCAATTCAGCATAATTTTAATATTTAGAAGACGAGCCATTATGAATGACGAAAATAATTCGATATAAAATACTACTCTAGTTAGACAAACAGCATAGAATTGTCAAATTATGAATGTATGAAAAGGATTTGAACGGTTCGTTGATTTACATGCTCTCATTTCTCAACAATTCAGAAGGAACATAACTGATTCACTTCATCTCTGACATTTGAGTCACTCTTTTCCATGACAAAAGAGAACGAAATAGTTAAAAATAATGGTGTCATTGATATTTTTCCTTTTGTTCTTAAAACATGAAAATAATTTTATTTCTTGTGTAATGAAATTATTCGATGTAAAACTAATAAAATATATATTTTTCAAAAATTTGAATTTCTGTTTGCGTTAACAAAGTTCTCTTGAAGTTTTTTTGTGAAAATATTACTTAAAAATTTAGCATTTTGACTTTACAATCATTTTCTAGAGTATACATTTGTTTTACAAACATGTTGTTTAAAGCGTGAATATTTTTCCACATCTTTTAAGCAGGAATTTTCTTATTTTTTAAAACGCGAAAAGTTTTATGTTTCTTATTTTAACATTGATTCATAAAAAAATAACTGGCATGAAATCCCTTAAGATCCTTCTTCGTTTTCTGCTTTATACGTGAGAGTCGTGACTCATTGCATTAAAATACTTGTTTATGTATTTATTAAAAATTCCGTATACAACATTTTATTTCGCTCTATCCCTCTATTTATTGTAGAAGGATTTATATATAATACTTTTCTCTATATGCACTGTTAAAAGCAAGGTCTATCTATGAGATTTTAACAAAAAAAAACATTTTTATGAAATGAATGAAAACATGATTAATGTATAGTTTCTACATTTTGAGATAATTATATTTTTTATATTCATTCATATAAATTCATACATTCATATATATTTTTTAATACATATATATATATATTCATACATTCATATAATATATATATATATATTCACATACATTCATATATTAATACATATATATATATATATATTCACATACATTCATATATTAATACATACATATATATATATATATTCACATACATTCATATATTAATACATACATATATATATATATATATGTATATATATATATCATATACATTCATATATTATATACATATATATATATATTCACATACATTCATATATTAATACATTCATATATTATATATGTATATATATATATATATTCACATACATTCATATATTAATACATACATATATATATATATATATATATATATATATATTCACATACATTCATATATTAATACATATATATATATATATAGTCATACATTCATATAATTCTTTTTTTTATTATGAATGGTTTAAGTTTAGTACTATATTCACTGATTTAAATTAATAAATGGATGTAAAATAATCCTTTCAATACAAATTTTGAGAGCATTTCAAATAAACTAATATTTTAAATTGTTGAAACATCTGCTTTTTAAAAAATATAAAAGGAATCCAACTCTCAAACCTCAAGAAACCCCGTAAATATCATATTACTATAGAGTGAGTGAGTGATTGAGTGAATATTAATGCATCAATCTGTTCAGCTACACGAGGGCTTTGGGCGATAGACTTCGTAATTTTGAGCCATGGTTAAGTGACGAGGACGCCACCTGATAGTACTATAGAAGAGTTCTGCTTAATACATTTATAAGACGTCTTACGTATACTAAGACAACTGTATAAATATAGACATTTTCAGTTTTCTTTAAGATTCAAAACGTTGTTTATTACAATTTTTAAAAATATTTATTCAACTGCATTTATAAATCAACATTACATTCTTTTCTCATGGTATTCAATCCCTATGCGGAGTAAGTACACTTTGAAATGCTTCAACTACCGCTATCAAAATAAATATCTTCATCACGTAAAAAAGTATTTTATTATTACATTTTAGCCTTTCAAGATTAAGATTTAGTAAGCTATTTACAAAGAATGGTTCTATTAAAGGCTGTTTTGAAGAATAAAATTAGAAATTTGATTAGTTGCAGAATGCTTCATAAAAAATAGTCTTTTAACATTTTAACTGTCTTGCTCGATATTATCTCGAACACAGCACTAGTGATCAGAAATACCACACTCGAGTATTATACGGGGTAATTTTTAGAGTAATTTACAACGAGTGGTATTGATCGCTGTGATCAGGAAATATTCTTTCATTCAACAATCTGAAAACGACAGAATGCATATTTTAAAAAGATGTTTTGACATTTACTAGACAAGTTACTCTGGAACTCATTCTTGCTCTATAAAAATATAGTTGAGGAACGTATTACATTTTTAGAATGCTGAATCCAAGTTGTAGAAGATTTTTTACATAAAAATGATGATATAGATTTTGGATAAAGAAATCCAGGCAGACCACCTAGAGTAGATAAACCTGCCAGGCTTAATGAACGACATTTATATCCCATTTTTCTCACACTCCTGCGAAACGTGAGCCCACAAAACAGTGTAAAGCAGTGCTTCTCAAACTTTCAATACAGGCGCCCCCTTATCAATCACAATTTTTATCGCGCCCCCCTTATACATTAATAATGTACTGAATGCAACAATAATGCACTTTTTTTTACGCTAAAGTAATAATCTTAATTATATACCATAAAAATTCATGACATAAGTATTAAATTTTGTACATGTTGCTTTTAAGCAAAAAAATATTAAGTAACAGGATAATTATTATGTTATTTTTCCTTTCTCTAATTTTTAAATTGGAACATATTGCAAAATGCGGTGGCTGCTTAGAAGACAAAATATAGATATCAGCTTTTTTTTAGAAAGAACTCAGTGGGTCAATTTCTAATCATAAGCATTCCTTTGAAAAATTTGCTCTGTAAGACAAGCCCATGGAAGTCGCTAATACTTATTAAACTTGTTCTTAATTTAGCATTAATTAATTAGTTATAAAATACTCTGTGCAGCACTGATATATTAAAAGTACACCGGCTGAAGTACCCGCTATTTGCACGAGTTCATTTATAAGAAAATAAAACATTATTGATATAATCGCTGAATTTTAAGGAGAGTAAAGCCAAGTGGGTAACAATGTTTACAAAAATGTAAAATGATTTTTTTAAATCATTGTTCAAATTATAATTAGTTTTAAGCGAACTGTAATTTTAAGCCTCACAGAATTAGCATTTAGAATTGATGTTGAATAATGAACAATAATATAAAATTCTGATGAGAAATAATTGTATTATTTTTAATATTGAAAGTGAAAAGACTTCAACATGTTTTAAACCTGGAGCAGGCACGCACTCGATACTAATGGTCGAGTGGGGTTATTGAGCCACCCCAATCTTTTTCTTTTATAATTATTTTTATAGTACACGATAAAGATCGTAATTCCAGTGAATAATTTAATTAAGAGAAAATATACTCACCTACCTTCAAGAACACAGAAAATATTTCGGAAAAAAAGTTATCACACCGGGAACTCAGTCAAAACAAGTACCTTAAGATTGCAAAAAAAAATGTTTGTCACTTCCAAAAAAGAGGGAGATATATGACAAATATATTTTAGTTCACACGTTAAGACTGTCAAACAGGAGGATAGTGTCAGAGCCATTGGTAACAATTAAACAGTTTTGCCTGAATTACCGATTTCGTGCACTCTGTGCTCGGCGTGACAGCTCCGGAATAAAAGTGTATTTATTACAATATGGATGCTCAAAAAAATTATGTAAAACGTTTTTCATTATGCTTTTTTATATGTTTGGGAATAACTCATAGAAATAAATCTTGGCCAAGTAATCCTTCAAAGAGCTCTCTGTGCTTTTCCAAAAATCATAAAAATATTTTACAAGGAAAAATTCGCAGCAGAAATAGTTTATTTGCAACTTCCCTAAATGAAAAAACAAATACACATAAGAGCAGGAACGTAACTAACTGTACAAGAGAATTCGAAGGTCCAAACCGCAGCAACTACATTCTGCTGCCTACAGCTGATGACAATAATATAACAGTGATGAATTTTTTATCTTCCTAAAATTTTTTTTCGATTATGGGTGTGGGTTTTGTTTTTTCTCATTTTGGTTTGAAAAGAAACCGTAATAGAAGTAGAAGCTTTAATTTTTTATGACTTAATATCGCAGACATATAAATTATATAAGTGTAAATGTGTATTTTTTTATTATGTCAGAAAGTATTTTGTTTTACTTCATTCCAGTAAATAATTTTTTTTTAATCTTTTATTTTCGATATGCTCGCGCCCCCCAGGGGGCGCGCCCCACAGTTTGAGAAACACTGGTGTAAAGCTTGTTGTTCCAAAAAGGATGCATATGGTAAAGATATAAGGAAGGAAGCACAATTCCAGTGCAATGCTTGCAGAGTTGATCTGTACTTGGAAAAGTGTGTTTAAAGCTGTACAACATTAAACTGAATTACTGAACTTCTAATGCGTGTTCTTTTTTATTTAATTTTTTCAGAAAATAATTCTCCGCTAGAAACGAACTTTACCATTACCGTCTTGAGAGGTAGATATCTTTGGCGAATATGCATTTGCAACAAATGATTAAAAAATTTTAAGCGTACAATTCAATCAAAATATCAATTTTTAGCTACTAAGTATATTTTACTTTTTACTAAACATTTTATTCTTGGAATAAAAATATTTTATAATTTATTAAACCTAAACTATGAAAATAATGACAGCTTAAGAGTTAAGAATATTTTATGATTAAGACCTATAAAACATAATATATATTATATACTTTTGCACTAATTAGAATTTGAAATGAAGTAAATACCCTTCACGTTAAAAAGTAAGAGTCTTCTAAGAGAATAAATCACCAGAAATGGGATCGGGTAATCTTTATCCAATCTCTCAGAAACAATTTCATGATTGAAATTCCCGGGCTTTAATGACATCTAGTTGCAGGAGAATTCAAATTACAGAGCAGAATTTCCAACGTGAAATTAATCAGAAGAGTTTAGAATGATCAACTCATCGCTCGTGATTACGAATAGATAGAATTACCATAAGCATTTAGGTTCATTATTTGAGCCCGAAGGACTTAAATAATGAGTTTTAAAGTATCACATCTTTTAATAATCTAACAATAGGATTACGAATGAAGTTTATATATTGTAAGTATGCTAACATTTAAATATAATAGGCATCGTTATACATATGTTAATTTAACAATGGAATTGAATATTAATTACATTTCTAAGACCGTGCATGGAAAAATGTTTTTCTATGAATATATTGCATTTTAGAACTATAAAACTCTTCAAATAGTGTACCTTATTTTCAGTTTTAAAGTATAATTCCTTTAATTGTAATGAAGAATTCATGATATTCAGAATCGATCCTTTGAAGAAATTTAGATAAAAATTAGATTTTTGAGGATAATTCATTAATTAAGGTGAGTTCCTTTGAAGATTATCGAATAATAATGCTACATTAGAGATATGTAACTCCTTACTGATAAAAGATTTCATAACTCTAAACCAGGCTAGAGGGAGGAAAATGCACCACAGTATGTCATATTCATAATAAGCATTAGCTAATTAGTAAACAAGATTAACAATACATTTCCTTCGAAAATCAGATAACTATGCTCTATTCCTTAGAACTCTAGTATGTTACATCTTCCCTTTGAGAAGTAAAATGACGTGTATTTGTTTTATCACAATGATAAAAAAAATTGATAATGGAATATTGTACCTTTGTGTGTTCTTGGATTAAAGTATTAATTTTATTGTTCGTGTTCAGAATCAGAGTTATTGAATTAATGTAATAGAATTACTATATGAGAGCTTGGATAGTTCATCTTAGTACGACATTTTTCGAGAATAAAGGCCGTACTGCAGTACTCATGCGCAAGTATTGTCAAAAAATATAATTGTATTTCACTGAAGTACGAAATACAAAAGACGATGTATTTTTCAAATGTTATGACGGAGATCAGCGAAACTCAATCTGCGGCCCACCGAGCCTTTTTAAGTGGCCTGGTCAAGGTCCATTGCTCTGAGAAATTTACTTATTTAAGTACATTGTATTAAAAACTTGGTGAGAAATTCTTTGCAAAAATCAAATATATCAATTTTGCTTTTTTCTCTTGGTGTCGTATGGGCACGAATTGATATTCTTTTTCTGTTTCGAACGGTTACGGTTAGTGACAACAGACAACAGTGGAGTAACGACAATTTTATGGATGGGACCAATTTTTAACTAACTTTCATATCTTAATAGCAAAAATTATTCCAAAAAAATCATTTCAAGATGATTGGGAGGTTGGCTATTTTGAAGTGAAAAACAAACATGGATCCGTATTGTTTGATTTGTCACGAAAGTGAGAGATGTATTTAAAAAATACTAATAAGCAGGAATAATTCAATGACACTTTTCCTCGAAGTCTCTTTCAAGAGGTAATAAATAAGCTTTCTTGAATAGCCTTTCCATTAGTAACAAAGTGTTTTGTCAGTGGTAATGTCACAGCTGTAACAAAGAAATCCTATAAAGTTTCTTATATTACAGTTAATCATATTAAACTGTTTACCGATGCAGAAATTGTGAAGGAATGTTTCTTAAATGCTTTATAATTTAGTTTTAGTGACAAAAAAAATATAAAAAATAATAATTAAAAAACAGCAAAGCTGGAGTTATATTATACAGAGTATTTTTTTCCAGGTATAGAAGTTTAAGTTGGCATTACTTTCCAAGACGGCGACCGATTTAACAGCTGTCAAGTGATTAATTCTCAGTATGGTTTGGCAATTCATCATGAATAGACTCACGCCTGAACAACGCTTTCAAATTGTGCAATTTTATTTCGAAAATAATGGTCGATTTTCATAAGCGAATTTTGTTTAGCTGTGAAGCGCACTTCTGGTTGAATGGCTACGTCAACAAACAAAACTGCCGCATTTGGAGTGAAGCTAATCCACAAGTTTATGTCGAAACACCGTTACATCCAGAAAAACTGACTGTTTGGTGTGCTTTATGGGCTGGTGGAATCATTGGTCCGTATTTCTTCAAAAACGATGAAGGCCACAACGTTACAGTCAATGGTGATCGGTATAGAGCCATGATTACTAACTTTTTCATTCCTGAATTGAACAATCATGATGTCCAGGAGCTGTGGTTCCAACAAGACGGCGCAACATGTCACACAGCTCGTGCCACAATCGATTTATTGAAAGACACGTTTAGTGACCGCCTAATTTCACGTTTTGGACCTGTGAATTGGCCTCCAAGATCTTGTGATTTAACACTGCTAGACTTTTTTTTGTGTAGCTATGTAAAGTCATTGGTCTATGCGAATAAGCCACAAACGCTGGACCATTTGGAAGACAACATTCGCCGTGTTATTGGCGATATACGGCCACAAATGTTGGAAAAAGTCATCGAAAATTGGACGTCCAGATTGGACTACATCCGAGCCAGCCGTGGCAGTCCTATGCCAGAAATCATATTTAAAATGTAATGCCACAAGATTATCTTTGGAATAAAAAAAATTCATGTTAATCGAATAACACATCGTTGTTTTATTGCAATTTAAAGTTCTATACCTCTCAAAAAAACACCCTTTACTTTGATCAATTTTCCACATTTTAAATTTTAAATGTTTTATTGGTCTTAAAGCATTTCTCACCCATTTATTTTCATGTTGCAACCCGCGTTAAATAACTAAAATATGTATGCGGCCCACGTAAAATAGCTGATATATATATATATTATATATATATATATATATATGGCCCAACCGGAAAAAATTGAGTACCCCTGATCCAAATATTATGAATATCTGTAAACTTAGAAAAACAGACATATATTTAAAGACATTTAGCTAGTCAAGAAATTACAGGTAACCACATAGTCGGTAAAGTTAAAAAATGTTTCGCAAGAGAATAATTTTATTCTTAACAGATATTTTCTATCGTCAAAATTGTTTGCAACAAATAATTTAAATATATTCTTCACTAAATAAAAAAAATGAAAGTAAAGCACCGTGAAATACTTTTAACGTGAAAAATCTTTAGACGAAGTATTGGTTAACAGGATATAGTATATATTATAACGGTCTGACAAACTGCTATGCATTTTTTCCTCTTAACACGACACGAAAATCGCTTAACACGAAAAGATTTCCTTTCTGGAGAAGGAAGATATTGGTACTGAAGTGACACTAATAGAAATGTTTGAGAAATTTTCCACATTATTGGACTATCATGTTGTATTATCAGAAGAATTCGCTGCAATAGATGATGATAATGTGTGCACAGCCCCAATTATGGCAGGCAAAGGCATTTTGGAGTTTGTTCAAAGCTTAAAAATATCATTGATGCAGTTTGCGATGACGACAATGAAATGATTAATGCAGCTCCTGTTCCAATGTGGAAATGAGGAACCTTATGAAAAATATGAGCAATTACTTAGACTCACATTCCAGTGATAGAATTAATAACAAAATGGACGACTTCGAAAAATTTGTTGACGACAATTTGATGCTAAAATAGACAATGCGAAGAAAAATACTAAATTATATTCCAAAAACACAATATATACTTCTTTCCAAAAAACTTGAGAAAATTTTGTATTAAATTTCATTAAGTTGCTGCGAATGCTTTGGTTTCGTTAATAAATACTTATATACACATATAAGTAAATAAATGTACTCTAATGAACTTAATTTTGTTGAATATCTTTTTTTTTTTGCAATATTTTTCAACACGAAATTCTTTTAACTCGAGAAATATTTCAGTCCCCTTAGTTTCCCATTAAACGATTTTCACTGTATATTCAAATTAAATAACTAAGGGTGCATTACTTATTATCCTTTTAAGAAATAATTCCCTTGTCATCAACCAATTGCGATAAATGCTAAGAATTTAAGCAGATAATCAGAAATCTGTCTAAGTCTGAAAACTTCTTAACATTTTAAGAAGTTCACTAATTGCAGCGAGCCCAGTTACTTAAAACAAATAGGTAACAATCGCTTCTTAATGTCCTCTGGACATTTATTGGAAAGTACATTTGTCGCAACTTGACACTGATTGGTGTCGATATTTCACCAAAGGACTGCGTCCTTTCAGTTGCTATTCACTAAATGTTTCACGATCTCCGATATTTCTTCGAGCTTCTTTGCAATCTACGACTTGGAGTTAAACTGCGAAATAGTAAGGTTTTGAGAAAAGGGCTGTTCAAAGGAGAGTTTTTTCTTTAATGCAGGAAAAAGAAATTGATAAATCTTTATTATTCCAATTTATAAAAAGAAAAGTGGCATTAATTAAATAATTTGAACATTTATTTGTTGTCAGCCAACTTTCCCTCTGAAGTTAGAAAAGGAAGTAACCTAAGAAGATATTTATAGTACATGAAGAGTCTTAATGGTTTAGTAGATATATTTTAAGCGTGAATTATAGCTTCTTGATAAACATTTTTATAATTTGTTAGGCTGACAAAGAACAGTCTTTTTTTACAGTATAATTTTCCTACAGTAATCAAGATATAAGAAACATTGAAGTAATCTGGGTAGTACTCTGTCTGAAAAAAGTAGGACATTATTGTTTTACGTTATATCTTAATATAGTTGATTAGACAAAATTGATCTCCATAGAGAGAGAGAGAGATCTTATTAATTTTTTCCTCTGACATTTTTTATTCTTGAAAATGGGGGCATAATCTCACTTTATAAGTACCACTCACTATAAAATTACATAGAATAACCATTTTTACGAATACTCTGACGATACTTTGCGGGAATATTCTTTTAAATTCACTCTTCCGAGATATATGGCAGCACGGATTCTAAGATGAGTATTTTAGCGGGGAAGGCGAGTAGTTTTATAAGAGAAGATGCGTTTTCTGCTGACGGCGTTTTCAGTGCATTGCGAAGATTGTCATTTTTGCTCCGAAAAAACAGTTAATGACAAAATATATATATATTTTTTAAATTTTTGTATGTAAATAAAGATCTTAGAAAATGATTTACTATTTATTTTAAGTGAACAGTGCGTATAATTAATTTACAGTTGATTATATTTAATTAATTAATATCTCTAACGGATTAAAATTCCCAAAGTTGAGTTTTTTTATGTATATCCCTTAATTTCCTATGCAGTGATTCAAAAAATATTGCATGAAAAAAATTGCAGTTAATCATAATGCGATAAATAAAGGGTTAACTTTGGAAATATTTTTTACATTAAAATATAAGTATTGTATATGTGGTTGTACTAATTTACTAGATTTAAACTAACTTTGTGTGTCAAACCTTTTCGAGAAATTCATTAATAACAGTTATAACTCTTAAATTTCTTATAGATACGAATATTCATATTCTTTCTGTGTTGTGCCCTAAATGCCATAATCTCATCAATAAATATACGTTGGTACTTATGTATTATCACAAACGTATTTGCGACATTTTATGAAACGACACTATATGTCAATTCATCGCGTACGGCACGTGCGAAATCGTGGTTGCAAACTTGGCAAGTTACCTTGAGCGTTAGCAGTTTACATTACATAAGTACATACATTGGTAGATACGTACCGATACATTTTACTTCTTTACATAAAAAGAACTTATACAGTTATTGTTGACCATGAAAAAACATTTTTTTGTAACTGATCTTTGAACTTTTGATTATATATTATTACTGCTGACGAAATAAAAAAATTGTATGTAATAAGTCGCTCTGTAAATGATAATACTATTTTATTATCATTTAATATCTATTTCATAATAATATCTTATTCCCTTTTCCCATTCCTCCACACCAACACTAACAGATAGGGCAGGTGAAATCCGGGAATTTCATTGCCACACCTTGTATGTATTGCGTCCGTGAAGATAATGTGTTTATCCTTTTACTGTGGTCAGAAGCAGTTACTTGAATCCTACAGTAGAGTGAATTCACAAAACTCTAAAGCAGAACAATTTCTCAGTATTAACCATGGATTACCAAAGTGATCTATATCGACTCCTAGGATTTATGACAACCTGCAAGGAGTTCAAGTCAGCGAAAAAATAATTTAGGGGTTCATGAAGTGTAAATGGGGTTCTACGCGTGACAGTGGCTCTCATTAAACTAAATCGTGAGTCTAATTTTAAAAGAAGATTGAATCAAATGGAAACCAGATGTTACCTATTTAACAGATTTATTTACTAAATTCAATGAGTTAGTTACAAAGTGGCAGCTACAAGCACTTTAGCTTGCAGTTGCAAAGTGATAGCATAAAATTTATTTAAAAAAAGGAACATCATTACAGCGTTTCTTACCAGAATTAAGCTAAAGGACTATAATACATTCAACGTCACGAATTTCCCCTGTTTCACAACTAGCCACAGACAATCTACCAGGAAAAGGACGTTTTAACCTACGTTCAACATTTACATGCCCTTTTTTTCAGATTTTGAAACTAGGTTTCAGAATACTTTGAATATGGTAATAACCACCATAGGCAATGAATTCATATGATCACATCGAAAAAAAGTCGTATTACAAGGGGAACTGATCAGAATAGGTAGTAATGGAGATCTTAATGTAAAGTTTAGAAACGGATGTAAAGAAAGAAAATACAGAATATATTACTAACTGAGGAGAGATTTAGGGTTTAACCGGACAAGATTGATGCTAAATCTTAAAAATTTGTTATTGTAGCACCAGATTTATCCCTTCCATTGTAAACAATTTTTTGTTGATCAGTTATTTTAGGTATTAATTAAATTTTATTTTAAATAACATGTGTTTTCTAATTTTAAAACACTATACTTAACCACAGTTAGAAATTTAAATATTTTAAAGTAAGTAGCTCTATACTACTAGCTATCAAAAAGACGTTTCAGTTGATAAATTTGCAAAAATTTAATATTAGGTAAGCAGAGGTCTACCAAAAACCAAAAAACTTGGCAAGTGGTCCGTGAGACAAAACATTTGAAAGCCTCTGGTACATCGGAACCCTCCTCGTCGGAAAAGGAAATAATGTGAAAAAGGGCACATCTACACTCGGAACAACGTAACAAATAAAAATAACGAAATTAAACATTCCTGCTTGACAGTAAAAATCGCTTAACATGAAACTGAGGATACTGGAATATTTTTTTATGTTAAAAGAGAATTTCCTGCTAAAAGATATTGAAAATAAATACCATATATTCAACAAAATTAAGTTTATTAGAGTACGTTTTATGTACATACATATGCATATATGCATGTATTTAATGAAAATCTATTAAACAAAAACATTCACAAGCTCTTAATCAAATTAAATACCAAATTTTCAAGTTTGTTTGAAAAACAAAACATTTATCGGTGTTTAGAAAATTACTTGATATTTTTCTTTGCATTGCCTTTTTTAGAATTAAATTGTCAACAAATTGTTCGATGTCATCCATTTTGTTATTCATTTTACCATCGGAACGTGCGATTAAATAACTGCACATACTGTTCCTCATTTCGGATGGCAAGGGAACAGTAGCTGCATTACTCATTTCATTTTCGCCTGCGAGCTTCATTTTTTTAGCTTTGAAAAACTCCGAAATGTATTTGTCTGTCATAATTAGTGCGATATACATATCATCATCATCTACTGCAACTAATTCGTCCAATGATACAGTAGGACCATACAATAACACAGAAAAATAATGTGAAACTACCTCTCTTTAATTTTACACGCCTCTTGAATCTTGACTGCGTGGCTGGTTTTTCTGTATTTTGTTCATTTCCAGAAGGGAAATCTTTTCGTGTAAACCGATTTTCGTTTATATTAAGAGAAAAGATATTCATGAAAATACGTAGTAGTTTGTCGGGATCGTTGTATTATTTTGTTTTGACTCACTTTTCGTCCTAAGCGTTTACTTAACATACTTCACTGTACTTACAACTTTTTCCTACTAAATTTGTGTGTGTGTGTGAGAGAGAGAGAGAGAGCTGTATTTTTTTAAAAATATCTATTGTGTTACGGTGAATTCTAATATTGTAATGTTAAATTAGAAACGGTTCAAATACTTTTTTTTATTTAAAAAAAGAAATTAATATAATTCGTTTTTACTGTATCCTAGAAACTTGCCGGCAACGAGTAATGAGAGTATGTGATTATTTTGACTCGTTATTTTTAACGGTCATCTGCCGACAGCCATTCATTTTTTTAACAGACTACTCAAGAGAGCTGTAATCGCATACTTTCAAAAATAATTGACTCTAAGACGTTTTGTCTCAGCGTTTTAAAATGCTCATTACATTTAACCGCATTCATGGTTGAAAAAAAGGCTATATTAGTAGTCTAGGTTGAAGAAATAATGAAAGTTTTTATACTAAGTAATGAAAAGAAAATTGCCTGAAATAAATTATTTCTCGTGAATGAAATTTTCATCGAACGAAAAAAATGGCCCTAAGAAAAACCATTAATGAATGTTTTATTCAATACGTTGTGTTTATTCACGATCCGTTTTATATTTATCTTAACTATATTCGTAATCTGTATATGCATAGTTGAATTAACTATTTGAAACAAATTGTTACGATTGTATTACCATACCCATAATTTGTGATTTATTATTAAGAATTTTATTACAGTTTATACGAATTTTATTACACAAATAACTTATACTTTCCCCGTAAAGATTGCCTTATGCTGTACTTTTAAATATTGTTTTTCAATTCCTACTATTAGTTTACGCTCTCTCTATTTATATTCATATTGTTCAAATTCTCATTCGTTAATAAAATACTTTCTATTCATCCATTCAAGTTGAAATACATTTTTAAACTTGTTTTGGATGACACATGATGTTCATACAGTTTTTTCAAATATTAATTCATTAATTAAATTTAAAAAATGAATGAACGGTAACAAACAAAAATAATAGTTCAACAGCATATATAGAAAGAAAAATCGTTCGTTGTGTCCCTGTAGCCCAATGGATAGCGCGTTGGACTTCTAATCCAAAGGTGGGGGGGGTCGAATCCTGCCTGGGATGGCCCGATTTCAGAGAATGAGAGTTCCTTTTTACTACTCTATTTTATTAGAATAATTAAATATAATTAATGAATAAATAGTAACAAAAAATAGTCCAACACCACACATATATAGAAAGGAAATTGGAACTCTGCTAGGAAAATCGCTTTCTATTTTGTCACTTAATATTGTGTTCCGTCATATGTATCTACATATTTATATTAATTGTAACTATTTAGTAAAAAGTAACTAACATAATTTTTTTACCTAAGTAGGAATTGACTTAACTTTTTTTTATACTACTTGTTTATTCTTTATTGAAACTTTGAATTAAGTCAAATAATCCATAGCTTAGCCAGTCAAAAATGGAATATTTGCCATAAAATAATTACCTCTGAATATTTAACTAGATAAAATTCGATTAATATGGTGTTGTGTATTTTTCTCTTATCATATGTAATATAATATAGATATAATTCTTTTTATTTGTACCAATTTTTATTTTCTTCAAAGAACACCGAGTTAATGGTTTATCACCATCATTTCGAAGAAATTGTTTAGGCAAGAGATCATAAAATGTATTAATTATTATACCGTTTTAGTTGCAAAAACTTGTTTAATAGAAAATACAGGCGTAAGTTACCAACTCCATTCTAATTACTAATATAGCATATGAGCAAAATAAAATTTATATAAAATAGTCAAAGCTTATTTCTAAGTATGTATGTTCCACCGAGTTATATTCTAAACATTTATAAGATCAATTAAATTTTGTTTTATTTTCATATACAGTATTTATTATAAATTATATCTTAAGAGAGTCATTCACCTACATTTTATAACATTTGTGATCTTTAGAATGTCCAATTTAAAACCTCATTTAACATTTTTGGGTACTTACGTACTATCGTAACAATGATAACGTTCAAGGTAACTCGCATATTGCCAACCCTGATTTCTCATGCGTCGTACGCACTCAATTGGTAACTAAGTGCTCGGTTCATATAATGTCGTCAATATAGTTGCGATAATACGTAGCACCGATTTCTGATATTTTTGCTTTGGTATAAATTTACATTCGATACTTCATTCGCGGGTATTGATGATTATTAACAATGCAAAGGTTTGAAATCATATTGCAATTGATAATTTTTTCATACGTTTTGAATAATTATTCAAAAGACGATCAACGAAGTGCAATTCGGATGTGGTATAATTGCTTTTTTTTCATGAATTAACCATAGCTTATTTTAAAAAATAGTTCATGAAAAACAAAGAAAACTGTTGTTAATAGTACTTTATTTGTAAAATTTAAATACATTCATCGAAATAGTTTTCTATTCTTCTTAACCAAAGTATATATATATATATTTCCTTTAAAACAATTTTTTTAAAAAATTGTGAAAATTTTATGTATGTAAAGTATATTTTCCTTTAACGAACAACTTTGAAGTTTCGAAAATCTCGAATGTATGTATCCACATTACATTATTTTAGTTTTTTGCTTTTGAATATTATCATCATCTGGATATGATGATAATAGTCAATAGCTCTAATTATAAGGTTAACAAAATTTGTTAAGGGATTAAAAGTTATTCTGTAATTTTTAAACGCTTGATTTGTTTTAGTTTTACTGCGATTTGTAAATTTTGCAAATTTCCTTTAGAAGCTCGATATTTTGCTTTATTGTCTCGTTTAGGAATTCCCGTTTGAATTCCATTAAATAAAAAAACATCATTATAACTATTTTTTTGACTTTAAGACATACCTAATAAAAATGGATTGCATTCTTAACGCAAAATGTAAACAACTATTTTAAAAATGTATGATAATAGAAAATTTTTACAAGTATGAAGCAATGCAGAGTTCAAGGAAACATTTTAAAAAAAATATTTTCTTTATTTCTGAATATAAGAACACAGAGATACGATAAGTATAATAATATAAGTATAATAATACGATAAGTATTATGTTGTTAGTATTGATAAATTATCGAATACATCGTGCGGCACTGTGATACGTTAATAAATATATAATACATCAGAGTAGATGTGTATTCTACTTTTTATTATGTCAGAATGTATATTCAGTTTTGATTCATTTAAATTAATAATTTTTCAAATAATCTTTTATTTTCAATAAGCCTCTGCACCCTCCCCCCACGTGTGGGAATATCACGCCTCCCCTAGAGAGGCACACCTCACAATTTGAGAAACGCTGGACTAGATGAAGCTCCAGCACATTGCAACAGAAATTCCGAATAGTGTATAGAATAAAGGACAGTCCGATGCTATGGCATTTTTTCAGCAGTAATGTGCTTCTCTTCACCCAACAGGAATTAATATTGCTTCACACACAGAATCACGAATAGTATGAGCTGAAATCACAATTTGAAAAAAAAAGAATACGGTTGGAAGAAAATAGACAAGTCTGCCAAAACGTCGCATCGCTA
The DNA here is from genome assembly GCA_019973935.1 of Trichonephila clavipes. Lineage (NCBI taxonomy): Eukaryota > Metazoa > Arthropoda > Arachnida > Araneae > Nephilidae > Trichonephila > Trichonephila clavipes. The sequence continues at coordinate 78,500 of BMAU01015913.1, forward strand.
AACATTTAGGGTGGAACGGGGTTTTTGACGGTGTTGGTAGGAGTGGGTGAACAATTGCACTTTGAAACAACGAAAATTAGGGGAACAATTACCGAATCGGAGCTCAACGAAACGACTTATAACTGAGACGTTATTAAGAGCAATGACCATCGATAGGTGACTGAGTGAATAGGAGATGAGATAATGATGGTTATTGCGAATTGCCTTTACTCTCTTATAAGTGTATTTGCAGTAGTACATGGCATATTCGACCTCGAATCTCACAGGCTGAAATATATTTGTTTGCAGCATTGAGTCCTACTTCGAAGTGAACGCTGATGATCGATGAAGACGAGTCAGAGAACATCCTCGAAAGCAGTAATTGCTCACCACTCTAGAAGTTTGCAACATATATACCAACAACCAGGGAGTAATTGCATAAGGAGAAATTTCTGTTTATTGAGCCCCTGTTGTGTTCACCCTCAAACGGGAGTACGTTGTAAAGTTTCTACGCTTGACAATATTTCCCTGCAATTCACACACTTCTGGGATTACATTTCCACATCTTGTATGCAGCGTGTATTCATTTTGCTTGTTTTCACGATTCTCGAACAACCCTCGAACCCTTGATTGTCTGATCGCCAGATCTCTACCCCAGTAAAGCACGTTTGACATTTTTAATACGTTTATCTCTGCGATGACCTTGGATCTCGCTAATCAAACTCGCCAAATGGAGCATTTATGACAAGTAATCCCACTTGAAAACATTTGCAAATGCTATGAGTCAATGCTCCACCGGATAACAGTTGTGAACATGGCAAACAGTGAGCTGACTCATTTTTTGTAAGATTTCTTTAATAAAACATCCAATTACCATGGAAAGAGCATTTTCCATCCATGTATGTCGCATTTTCTTGTTTGCATCCCATTCAGGCAATTCCTTCCAGATACATCACTTTTTATGTTACATAGTATATTTTTATATGAGGAATTTCAATGTTGAGTAAAAAATATGGTCATATCCTGATAGATTGGTACTTCTATTCAAAGGCTGAATTTTTTAAAAAATATAATGCACAGTCGTTTTCCTAGCAGAATTCAGAACGTTAGTAACTCTTACAACATAAAAGGGTATATTCTTCAAAGGAATAAGAAAACTTTTGAAATCCTAGGATTTTTCCCTAAGCTTGATATGAAAGAACATTTAATCTTCTACTGTACCCGCTTTAACTTTTTGTTACAGTAGGCGTGTATCAATTTTTTTACACTATAGTTTTCCCTTGCCCCACTTTTAAAGACGAAAGATACTTAATTGCATTAACTAGAGACTAGTTATGAGTATAAATTATTCATATCCTCAGTTAAACCTTGCTTTAATTTTAATAGAAAATAGCAAATATCTGATTTATGTGTTGATTTAAGTATTCCAAAACATCACCTATCTCTCTCTTTCATCTATATATATAACTAACTCATTTTCAACAGTGAACCAATTTCATTTCCTAAAATTTTTGCAAATATTTTAATACCGGGACGATATTTAGCAATGTTCAATATATGATACATGAAAATTGAAATTTTAAGCAGATATTTTTTCCGGATTGCAGACTATAATTTTAATTTCAGAAATTAGGTATAACAATTTTTTTAACTTGAGCTATAAATAAGGTAGTAATACAATTAATGAGGAAAGAAAGAGAAAAAAGAAGAAGCGAAAGACCAGAAATTAATTTTAAAATAACTTTCATATTAGATAATTGAAAATGTTGACACAGGGGACGTTTTAAACGTATGCGGATACTTTAATAAATACTGGATAATTTTCTCTGATAATAATATGCACTCTCCATCAAATTTGTATATTTTGTCTTACATCAACGTTTCTCAAACTGTGGGCGCGCCCCCGTTAGGGGGCATGATAACTCTGCCAGGGGGTTGCGAGTATATTAAGAAGTCAAAAAACAAAATAATATTTTTTTAAAATTATTAATTTATTGAAAGTAAATTATATGCATTTTGACATAAGAAATATATAAAATTATATACGAAAACTAACACTTATCTTGATAATTTGTATGTCTTATATAATAAAATCTTTAACTGCCGATTAAAAGTTACGCGATTCGTTTCCCAATGCCAACCATTTTTTACATAGGCTTGCGTATGTCATGTACTGGGGGGGGCAAAGAAGCAAATATTCTGAAAAAAGTAAATACTTCTCAAATATTATCAAGGTCCTTTTATTGCATTCTAAAGCCTTTAGAATAGTTTTATAGATAACAGTGCACAGAAAAAATCGTACTTTGGAAAGACGTTTGTATACGTCCGGGAAAAATAACGCCTTGGCTGAGAGATATGTTTATTTAGGAAAGTCGAGCCGTAGTCTTAGCATCATTGTTACACATTATTATTGTTGTTGTATGAGGGGGGAAAGGTGCAATGAAAATTATTTTTGAATATTGGGTCGCGAATATTGAACCTTTGAGAAGCACTCGTCTTACATAGTGTATATTTATGGTGATTTCAGTACTAATAGCAGCAAAGCTCCACTTTTATATCCGTGTATAAACACGTCTCAACAAATATTTATTAATAAAATTCTCTGCATTTCTTTAAATTCAAACTTTGCACCATGGTCGATTTACAATACTTTTTCGGATAATAACTTATATTTCGGTCCATTTCTTTCTTACTCTTTGCCTGTACAAAATTTCAAAAGAAAAAAAGTTTAATGTAAACCCAAGGCTTGAGACGGATTTAAGTCTTAAAAAACATAAAAACGTATCACTCTTTTGGAAAAATTGAACCAAAATACATTCTTTTTTAGTTGAGCAAGTAAAAGGTGGGAAGAACTATAACTCATTTCTCCACTTTCGGGTGCTGAAATTTAGGAAATATAATGTGACGCGAGCCTATTAGAATTTGATGGATGGTAGCTGCGAACCACAACTACGAAGATCGATCAGCTGTTAAGGCCAAAAATCACTTTCCAGCCCTTTGAAGAATATCGCCACGGCAGGATGCTTTGGGATTTTCGCGGATAACCTTGAAACACCACGCTCTTATACTTGTCACATGAGAGCTAAAGATGATCATAAATTCAAGCCGTGGTTACGTGCAACTTAGTTGGTGTTAAGGATTAATATATTATATTTAAACAGTTCATTAAAATTAACTAGGAAATCAATCCAACTATTTTCTGTGAAAAAGTTGAAAGTGTTAAATAAAAGATAATAGGGAATTCTTATATATGTATATATATATGTGTGTGTGTGTTATATTTCTAGAGGATGGTAAAACTAATTGTAAGACGTGGCGAGTGGTTGATTTAAACAATAGCGAAGCAAAGGTTAGTGCGTGGAAGGTGGTGACTGATTCCTGTATGTTGATGCATCTTCTGTGGAAAGATCGACGAGGCAGTCTGGTAAATCCAATTTATTGAATATCTTGAAACACCTAGGCATATTAATTACGATGAACATGGACGACGCAACACAGACAAAGAAATACAAAACACAACACAAAGCAGTCGGCTACATGACTACAGGGAAACGAGTGATGAGAGAGCGATTTCCAGAGACATCAGTTTTTATACCTGGCGTTGAAGACCGCTTGACATTTTTGTAATAAGAGCTCTGATTGGTTACAATGGGTAGCAAAGGGATTTATGATGTAATAATATTAGTCGATTACGATTAAGATCATGGTGTTAGTTTCGAACCAAATAATTAAAAGATTATTTGAATATTATTAAAAAGAGTTATTAAGAGGATGCTAGGGGGAATTATTACATATATATATATATATATATATATATATATATATATATATATATATATATAAAAATAATATAAATAATATATATATATATATATATAAATATAAATATATATATATATATATATATATATATATATATATATATATATAAATATATATATATATAAATAAATATATATATATATATATATAAATATATATATATATAAATATATATATATAGATAAATATATATATATATAAATAAATATATATATATATATATAATATATATATCAATGGCGCACACAAGGGGGGTCCTGAGGATCCAACCCCCTAAGCTCTTGATTTTTTTCCAATTTATTATAATTCTAAGTATATAGTACGGAAAATTTAATTAAGTATTTGTTATTAATGATTAATTTTATTAATTAATGCTAATTATGTATTCAATAATTAGTTTTTTACTACGTTTTGTTCCCGAATATCGACAAAATGAAAAGAACCATGATACAAGAATGGTGAACTTTTGACCCCGAATCCCCCTTGAAAAATTCCTGTGTGCGCTACTGATATATATAAAGGTTTTTTTTTAGAAGTATAGAACTTTAAATTGCAATAAAACAACGATGTATTATTCGATTGACATGAATTTTTTTTATTCGAAATATAATCCTGTGGCATTACATTTTAAATATGATTTCTGGCATATGACTGACTGCCACGGCTGGCTCGGATGTAGACCAATCTGGACGTCCAATTTTCGATGACTTTTTCCAACATTTGTAGCCGTATATCGGCAATAACACGGCGAATGTTGTCTTCCAAATGGTCAAGCGTTTGTGGCTTATCCGCATAGACCAATGACTTTACATAGCTACACAGGAAATAGTCTAGCGGTGTTAAAACACAAGATCTTGGAGGCCAATTCACAGGTCCAAAACGTGAAATTAGGTGGTCACCAAACGTGTCTTTCAATAAATCGATTGTGGCACGAGCTGTGTGACATGTTGCGCCGCCTTGTTGGAACCACAGCTCCTGGACATCATGATTGTTCAATTCAGGAATGAAAAAGTTAGTAATCATGGCTCTATACCGATCACCATTGACTGTAACGTTGTGGCCATCGTTTTTGAAGAAGTACGGACCAATGATTCCACCATCCCATAAAGCGCACCAAACAGTCAGTTTTTCTGGATGTAACGGTGTTTCAACATACACTTGTGGATTAGCTTCACTCCAAATGCGGCAGTTTTGTTTGTTGACGTAGCCATTCAACCAGAAGTGCGCTTCATCGCTAAACAAAATGCCCTTATGAAATCCGGGAACAACGTTAATCTAGTTTTGGGCTCATTCGACGAATCTCTATGAGGCGTGAGTCTTTTAATGATGAATTGCCTAACCAAACTGAGAATAAATCACTTGACAGCTGTTAAATCGGTCACCATCTTGGAAAGTAATGCCAACTTAAACTTCTATACCTGGAAAAAAGACACTCTTTATATACATATATATATATATAAGATATACTTTTTTTATAATAAAAATCAAATGTATCATAATCTTTTCTTTTCTGTACGTTAACTCTGATTGAGTTCAAAGATTAAATAAATAAATTGATGCTTTTTAAATCTCTACATGCCAATTTTTTGATTAACACAGAATGAGTCTTGTTTAACTGTAATAATAACTGCTGAAAATTATTTTAGAATAACTCAGTGGGGGTTTGTCAAAAACTTTGTATCCAATTTCATGTACTGAGTTTCATAATAGAATCAATGAAATATAAAATTTTGTTCAAAGAAAAACCATTTAACTTGAAATCATAATTACAGTTCCTTAAAATAATGTTGTAACAACTAAGAAATTTTAACAAAATTAAAAAATTAGAGATAAAATAAAATATTCAAATCTATAAAATATTTCCTAGGTACTTACGTACTATCGCAACATCACCATATCTTATAATAACTCGTCAAGGTGGCAACCAGGGGCTTCGTTTCATATATTGCCGCCAATAGATTGCGTTAATACGTAAGTACCATGCACCAAATATATTTGCATTTTTTATTTTATTTTTACCAATTTTTTATTTTATTTTTACAAAAAACCTTAAAAATAATATGGTTGATTTAGGCATTCCAATAATTTCAATGTCTGTTCATCTGAGAGAATGGCGTCCAACTTTATTAAGTATTGGTATGTCTTGAAATGCTAAGAATATTGGTAGATATGCATGTAACATTTTATTTAAAAAAAAGTGTTTTAAGTTTTTTTCTTTATTTAATCTTAAAATAATATCAATAATGTTTCTTAAATACAGTAATCAATTTTACTTTTAAGTAGATTTTGATTCAGAGATAATCTGTGACATCACAATTTTATTTAGTGTTTTGTTTTCACGTAAATGCAGTCACTGATACATTTTTTATTTAAATCCTCGTTACTTGGTGTAAAAGAAATACATCTTAAATTTTTAAGTTAAATTAAAATGTTTGAAATGAATAAGGAAACTGAACTGTGAAATGTTTCACCCATGCTACTCAGGTTTGCTTATGTTTTGTAACGACTTAAGTATGATTAAAACATGAGGAAGGATTTTCTTTGAGAAATAGTTTGAATTTCTCAAATGTGGATGAAATATGTATATTTTTATGTCGTGTGAAGAGACGAAAGCCGATTGGTAACAAATGTTGCATAAATAATATTCTTTTCATGATTAACTTACCTCAAAATTTGCCACCTCAGCACAAAACACACACATCAATGTTTTCATCTGTTTCGATGAAAACATTGCATATTTAAAAAAATAAGCTAATATCATTTGCACATGAACATGCATTATATATAAATTTAATGAAATTATGAATAAATCAACCTCACAATATTTCCAAAAAAATTCTAAAACCTTCGGTACTTACGTACTATTGCAACAATAGTCAACAATGTTAATAACTTGCCAAGCTGGCAACCCTGACTCCCCATGTATCGTACGGCTTGAATTGGCAACCATGTGATTGGTTTCACATAATGTAGCCAATACGTTGCGATAATACATAAGTACCAAACTTATGCTCATTTTTTGGAGTTATTACTTGTGCATTAAATATGTTTTATGGAATTCTTTTTATTACTTGAAACAATATTTTGTTTAATTATTTAATTCTTAAGGGGTCATATACCTTTTAAAATTTCCTAAAAATCGATTTTTTTATTATTATTTTATTTTATAGAGTAAACCTTTCTGAGTGTTCTAAAAGAAACCGCATGCAGATATTCCCAATAGAACGGACGTTATTAAGAAAATAAAAAGAGTAGAAAAGGCGATTTACATATTGTTTACATTTTGGCTCCAGGGTGGCAGCTGTCATGTGGCTGGTGACAGCTGCGTTTCTCTGTTTCTAATATTTTCATTCTAATTATTATCAAATGCTTGAATCTAAGCCTCAAATATTATGATTTTGTTGTTCTGAATATTAACTACAACTTCTACTAACTTTATAAACTTCTACTTCTACTTTGTTTTGATAAAGTGAATCTTGAATTTATACTCGCTCGTTTTTGATTTTCTCATACCGTATCTTATTCTAAGATACGTTTTAGGAAAAATATTATTTTTTTATAAACTTTTGAAGGATTAATTCGACTGAATCTGCTAAAAGACCATCTGGTAAACTTCCTAAGAAAAGGAAGTTTACTGGTAATATGCATACGAGATGCAAAGCTGTACACAGTGTGGATGAATCACTAAACAACAGTGCATCTGGAAAAAGATTCGGCTGCAAGATGTTCATTCATCTTTTATTGAACATGATGACTGTTTTGATGGCTATAGAGTGTTTGATAAAACTATCATGTTTACAAACATTCAAAACTTTGCTTCTTGCAAAAATGTGGTCGTGATATTAAACTATCAGAAAAATGTGTTAGAGGTTTGTCTAGTGTTTTTCGATTGAATGCAAGAACTGTAAAGACTTGTGTTCGTTTAGAAATTCAAAAATGCTGGGTAAAAAAAAAATACTCCAGAAATAAACAGACGTTTTGTATACGCAATGAGGACAATTGGACAGGGTCATGCAGCAATGACAACTTTCTGTGGTGTCATGGACTTTCCTCCTCCAGTTGCTGAAAAATTTTATAATAACATAAACAAACTACAATTGTGTAGTAAAGAAGTCGCAGAAGCTTCAATGCAAAGTGCAGCTTTGGAAGAGGTAACTTTGACAAATTCTTCCAATATAATAATTAGTGGAGATGGAACATGGAAAACCCGTGGCTATTCTTCTCGTGTTCGTGTGTGTGCTGTTATAGGAGACAAAACAGGAAAGTGTATTGATGCGAAAGTGATGTCTTCTTTCTGTAAAGAATGTGATTTTTGGAAACGAAGAAAGGGGTCACCTGCTCACAAAAAGTGGAAAATTCTTCACGTTAAAGAATGTTTGAAGAACCACAATGGTTCAGCTGGCATGATGGAGACTGTGGGAATGGTTCGTATATTTCAGCGTTCATTAAGTCATCGTTCTGTGAGATATACATCTTACATCGGGGATGGCGATTCCAAAACATTCTCATCTATTACTGCATCCAATCCGTATGGAGAAGATATCACAGTTTCAAAAATTGAATGTGTTGGACATGTTCAAAAAAAAAGAATGGGAACTCGTTTACGAAAATTAAAACAAATGAGCTCCAAACTCAGTGATGGGAAGTCGATTGGGGAAAGGGAAGGTTGACCGACAGAATGATCGACTTAATTACAACGTACTATGGAAATGCAATCCGACAAAATAAAACATGCCTGTCAGATATGCGAAAAGCTGTTTGGGCTGTATATTTCCATATACGTTCAAGCGACGAAGAACCATTGCACAGTTTTTGTCCCGTAGGTCCTAATTCTTGGTGTAAATATCAAAATCAAGTAGTAGAGGGCAGTGTGGAAACTTTTAGACACAGTAACAAATTGCCAGTGGCAGTAATGGATGCCATAAAACCTGTGTTTAATGATCTATCACAACCTAAACTTCTACAAAAATGTCTAGGGGTTAAAGCCCAAAATAATAATGAATCCATTAACTCATTAATATGGAAATTATGCCCAAAAACTTTAGGTTGTGGTAGAAAGATTGTTGATATATCTACAAATGAGGCAATTGTCATTTTTAAAGATGGCAATCAAGGCAGACTAAAAATTATGCAATCGCTTGGTCTGACTGTTGGTCAATTTGCACATAAATTTGTTACACATGTAGATATAAAAGAATTCAGACTGCAGAAGTACATTTTAATCTCTGCACAAAAGAAGTACGACAGGCTAAAAGAATGCATTTTAAAACTACTTTTAAGAAATTAACTGAAAAAGAGGGAACATCATATGCATGTGGCGAATTTTAGCATTTTAGAATCATAGTAATACACTGCATTCATATCACAAATTGTTTAATATTTATAATAAGTAGTTGTTAATTAAGGTATTGATTGTTTTTAAGTAATATTTATAAATTTTTAACTTTATTTTGAGAAATGTGAATCACTTTGTTGCATTTTGATTATTTTGTAGCTTTTGATATCGTTTCGATGCTTGTACTGCATTGGTATAATATATGTTTTTAGTTATAATAATTTTAATAAATTGAAGTTTATTGACTAAAAAAACTTCACATTAGTTTTAATTTAAATTTAGTTGTTGTTTGAGTAACCAGAATAATATATATATATATAACTGTGGTAAATTTTACGTTTGATGTCAATTTTCTCAGAACGTCATTTTTACTCATTACGCGCATGATATTTTCAAAACCGTGCCATGGAAAATGATAAAATTTTTACTGTAGATTCTGATCATATCTGTACTTAAAATAACGAACCAGTTTGAATTTTTAATGAAAAAATTTAAAATTACAAATATAAAATAGCAAAATTTTTTAAAATTTTATAGTTAAATTTTAAATTGTTATAGTTTACTAAAAATTTTAAATCAGGTTTCATGCTTCGTCATTTTAAAGATAACACAATTTCCAACACTGAGCAAAAATTTCATCAAAAAATATTGGTAACTTTTTTTATAAAGCTGCGCGTAATGCATATCACTTGCGAAAAGAAAACAAAAATTTCTTTTTGTAATTATCTAATTAAAAATTTAACCTAATTAGCACTGTGTTTGTTGGTTATGTTTTAAGTAAAGTAATATCTATTTGTTTATTCCTCCAAAATTTACATTCCAGGAAACAATAATAAAAAAATTATAGAGCTTTAAAGAGCTCACTATTTTTAACCATTTTCAACTTTTTAAAAGGTATGTGACCCCTTAAAGCACTTATACCTAAAGAAGCTAATGTTTTTCCCATGAAATCAAACTGAAAATCTCCTTTATATATATATATATATATATATATATATATATATATATATATATATATATATATATATATATATATATATATATATATATATATATATATATATATATATATATATATAATATATATATATATATATATATATATATATATATATATATATATATATATATGTATATATATATATATATAAATATATATATATATATACATATATACATATATATAAGTTAAATCCCAATATTAATTTTTATCCGGCTTACCTAAACTTAGTTAAAATTAATAATAATCCAATTAAAACTAATTACTTAGATGTAACATTGTATATTAAGAATTTTAAATTACATAGTAATATTTATGATAAAAGAGATGCCTTTAATTTTAACATTCTTAAAGTACCTTAATGGAATTCTAATTTATCAATATCTATATATTGAAATATTACTTTTAACTATATTTATCGCAATAATGTTTTAGTTAGTGATAAATCTAATATTTATTTAAACAATAATAATTTTATCAAACAATGTATAGAACATGGATATCCTGCTAACTTTCTTTGTAATTATATTTCTAATAGTTCTTAATGATATATAATTTGTATTAATAACTTATTGACATTATGTTTTTTAAACTAATTATACAATTATTAAATAGATGGCGCCACATGTTTTATAATTAAATAATATTTGAACATTTCTAGGATTCATTTATATTTTACACTAATATTTATATCAATATTTATTTATGATTTTTTAAAAGTACATATATATATATATATATATATATATAAACTTTATGTTTTCTACCGTAATTTAACTTTATGCGGAACTGCTTTCCCTCACTTGTGTTCGGCGGGAAACATAACCAGTTCATACAATCCCGAAGTAAGTCTTACTATCTACGTTTTGCATCGATTTTAAATCTATAATGTGAATACTCTAGTAGGCTATAACTTTATAATTATATTTTATTAGTTCAGTGATTTTACTATAATGTTTAAATTCCTCCAAATGCTATTCTTTCCTTTTTTCTTCTTCGTAAGTAGTATGACAAACTACAGGTGAAGGTTGGCTAGCACTAAAATCTTGTTTAAACCTTCAATCTTGGTTCCTAAGGCCAGGAGTTTGTAATAGTACTACTGTGCCTATTTCTTCGTATTTAGTATAGTTAGCTTAGGTTCTAACTATCTGTGTATTTTTATGTTTTGGATTTTATATATTATATATATATATATATATATATATATATATATATATATATATGCAATTATTCGCAATATATTGCAAGTGGTTTTATACTAATATGCCAAACAAACATTTTCATAATAATTCTGCTTTTAAAAAATCTAATTCAAGCAAAAGGGAAAATTTTAATCGAATCTCTGATTTTTATAAAAAAATCGATTTACGTATTTTGGATATTAATTTCCCTCATATTTTCCTAACTCCTAAATTTCATAAAAATCCCGTTATATTTAGAACTAATACGAATGGTTTTAAAATTTATATTACACATCCGGGCAAGAAGCGACGAAATATTATTCAATCTACATTAGACAAAATTGATAATTCTATTATACACTGCTGGACAATTGCTAAGGACGGATAACACTATCATCCATAGCAACCACAAAATGAAAGGAAGCAAAATGTGCAAAATTAGAATAAGTGCGGGATATTAGTAAGAAGAAGTATGAGTATGCAAATTTTTTTCCACGTCTGTTCATCACGTGATAGCGTTCATAAGAGCTTTAAAGGTTTTGACGCGTGTGAACAGTTGTTGTTTCAAGTCAAAGTTTTACAGGAAAGATTCAATAGACGAACTTAAAATTTTTGGCATGTCTTCCTGACATCACATAGATGATTTTATGAGTTGCCGAATTATTGGAAAGATCGAAGAAGGGCGAAAAATAACAGATGTTGACAGGGAGTTCGACATCGCTCACAGCGTTGTTTCACGGCTGTGGAAGTTATTTAAAACTACTGGAATGTGTAGTAGACGGCACGGGGGAGGTCGTGTTAGAAGTACGACGCCTACAAAAGACAGATATATCGTCCTATCAGCAAAAAGGAACAGGCGCACCACAGCTCAGCAGGGGACAAATCAGTTTCTTGCTGCCTCAGGAAAGCAGATCTCCCGAAAAACTGTTGCCAGACGTTTGAGGGGAGGAGGACTAAACGCACGCAAACCTGTTGTGTGTGTTCCATTGACCAGACAGCACCGTACTGCCCGTTTGCAATGGTGTCGTGGGCATCACAATTGGACTGAACAGGACTGGGCATGCGTACTATTCTCAGATGAGAGTAGGTTCAGTCTGTCATCGGATTGTAGACGCCAACTGATCTGGAGCGAGAGTGGTACTGCTTATCGTCCAGAAAATATCCAGGAAAAGGACCGATATCCGACATGCAGTATCATGGTGTGGGCCGGCATCATGATCAATGGCCGCACGCGTCTACATGTGGTTGCGAATGGGACTATGACGGGCCAACGATACATTGATGAAGTTCTACTTCCTCATGTTAGTCTTTTCCGTGGTGCTATCGGTGATAAATTTGTTTTTATGGACGACAACGCAACATGTCATCGAACACTCGCTGTTCAGGATTGTCTAGATAGCGAGGGTATTCAACGTCTCGTATGACCAGCGCGTTCTCCAGATCTAAACCCCATTGAAAATGTGTGGGATGCTTTGGGGAGGCAAATTGCTGGTCGAAACAAACAAGAACACCCTCATCCGTTCACTCACAGAGGAATGGGATAAATTGCATCAACAGCTGCTGGATAATGTTGTGCAAAGTATGGTACGACGTGTGGAATGTTGCATCACACTCCACGGTGGACATATCCCGTACTGATACCTTTCTTTAAGGTGCCTGCTGACTTTTAGATGCATTGTTCCATTTCTCGGTACGCAGATCAAATGAACATTTTTTTTCTTTTATATGTTTCATAGCTTTTGTACTTTCCAGAACAATAAATATTCTTTATTCTAATGTCTGAACAGTGTAGCAACTATATTTTATCCTACTAGGCCTCATGACTCGCTTAATGTTATGCTACATAGCAATTTGTGATCCGTCCTTAGCAATTGTCCAGCAGTGTAGTTAAGAATCGTATGAACATTATTAAGTATATGCAAGGTAAAAAAAAATATTCCTATTTATACCTATTATTTTGAATATTTATTTAACTCCATAGATATAGAAGACATGTCTAAGTTTCTTGAAATAGCATATAGCAAATATTTTTTGAATAAAGTATTAAAATATGATAAATATTTCTATTATTGAATTACTATTAAAAGAAACATATTTTCCATAATAACGCTCATTATCAGCAAACTAAAGGTTTACCACAAGGTGGACTAGCTAGCAACTGCTTAGCAAATATTTACTTGCATTTTTATGAAAATGAAAGTATTAGTTATAAATCTTGTTATTTTTTTGATACATAGATGACTCAATTATATTTAGTAATATAGTAGACTTGGTTCCTAGCTTTAATTGTATATATTATTGCCACTATTTGAAATTTTTAAAAACTAATTATAATAATGAGTCAGCTAACTTTTTGGACCTTCAATTAAACGCTAAGGATAATTTGCTATTAGGTAATATTTTTGATAAAAGAGACTCATTTGATTTTAATATAGTAAAAATGCCTTTCTGGGGTAGTAACTATCAATATTTAGAAATATTATATTAATTTTATAAAAAGAAACATTCAAACAACACAGATTTAGCTACTGATAACATTTTAAAGCATAGTAATTTTGTGAATTTTTGCAAGAAATATTTAGAATACAATTATCCAAGTAAATTAAATTTTAAATATGCTTCTATTTCAAATTAAATCTAATTTTATCTTAGTTCAATATTTTATTTAAAATTTCTTCTATTTAGTTTATTTAAAAAAAATTTTTTTAATATTTTAAGCGCTTACTTTAATTGCAATATAACTATCTAGTATATAATTATCCAAGTGAATTTACTTTTAAATATATTTCTATTTGATATAATCTATTCTTAACTTTGTTCATTATTTTATTTAAAATTTCTTATGTTTTGATTATTTAAAATATCTAAGTGTTTAGTCTACTTGTAAAATAACTATCCCGGTTGCGCCACGATTTTTACCTTCTTGTGTTGTTGTTCCAATCATTTAAGTCATTTCGCGTGTGATTCTAAAGTAGAAGGGTGATTTTTTTTGATTTCCAAAAGATTTTTATTTTACATGTAAGTTTTTTTATCCTAATTTTTTACATTATGTTTTTTTTATTATTCCTCTCCTTGAGATTCATTTTTGTTCTCTTTTCCTAATTTCATTTTACTATATTGTCAGGTCATCATCCACGTGGTAGAAATAGGCTTAGCCTTTTCAACATGGCTCTATTTTTTTTATAATGTCGAAAATTTCTGCTGTATGGGGAGGGTTGAATCCATAAAGCATTGCTAACCCTAAATCGCTGGCCTAATTCAGTGACAGCCTTAGAAATCATAATAGCTCTCCCGTTTAGTCCAAATACTTTTTTGTATCTACATTTGTTGTGTCTTGTGAATTCCAATTTCTTCCCTTTTTTACCACAGTAGGTTCAAGAACTTCTTCACTTTTATTTTATTATACTATATATATATATATATATATATATATATATATATATATATATATATATATATATATATATATATATATATATATATATATACTAGCTGGTATACCCGTTCTTCGCACGGGTGAACTGAAAAATTAAACAACACAGATTGAAGGATAAAGAAGTTTTTAATGAGTTAATTTTACGTGAATTGCAAATTAAACAAAAAAAAAAAACTTTTGGTGTAACTCAGGTAACAAAAAAAAAGAGAGAAATAAAACACCTTTGTTAAATTTTAAGTATGTAGGTCTAATAGCTGATTAAATGGATTTTTTTATTTATAACTCCCCGTAACACTCTTGAGGGTTGATTTTTGAAAATACCTTCCTAAGCTGATCTCTGCTCAACAAAAGTAACACATTGTTAAACGTTTTGTGTAATGAACGCTTAAAATAGTGTAAATAATTTTTATCTGAAAGTATAATACATTAATATTACTTTCTGTAGCATTTATTTTATGTTAAAATTGTAATATTCGCAAGCAACGCAGTTTCTTAAATTATAATGACGATCCAATGAAAAACATAGCGAAATGTTAACGATAGTCAAGTTGGCAAATGCCTAGCTACTTTCATAACTCGAGCTTTATTAGAGCTTTGTAAGATCCACCGTGTAGGGGAGAAATGCACGTTAATACTTTATCCAACCGCATTATGATTTACTGCAGTTTTTTTCATACAATATTTTTTTTGGATCGCTACATTTAAAATTAAGGGATATACATAAACAAAATACTCCACTTTGGAAAATTTAATCCGTTAGAGCTAATAAATTAAATAAAAATTTTCCACTGTAAAATTAATTATATATACCGTTCACTTAAAATAAGTAGTCAAATCATTTTCTAAGGTCTTCATTAACATACAAAAACATAAGACACTTAAATTCTGACA